>PITA01018782.1:0-39383 GCA_004023965.1 Spilogale gracilis
CCCTGAGATCATGACCTGAGCCAAAACCAAGAATCAAATGCTTAACTGACTGAGCCACCCAGGTGCCCCAACATGTCCATGTTTTAAGTATTTGTCTACCACACTGTTTTTAATAGCTGACAGTGTTCTACTATAGTATATTTTATTTACAAACTCCTATTGTAAAACATTAGATTATTTTTAATATTTCAATGACACATGTCTGATTATTTCCTTTGGCTAAATTCCTAGGAGATGAAGTTCTGGGTCAAAGTGTAAGCTTTTTTTTTTTTTTAATGACCTGAGCCAAAGCTTTTTAAATTTATTTGAAAGAGGGAGAACGAGCTGCGGGGAGGAGCAGAGGGAGAAGGAGAAGCAGGCTCCTTGCTGAGCAGGGAGCTGGATGCCAAGATCATGATCTGAGCTGAAGGCAGATGCTTAACCAACTGAACCACCAGGTGCCCCAAAAGTGTAAGACTTCTTAATTTTTTTTTTCAATTTTATTTATTTATTTGACAGAGAGAGAGAGATCACAGGCAGGCAGAGAGGCAGGTAGAGAGACAGGAGGTAGCAGGCTCCCCGCTGAGCAGAGAGCGGGATGCAGCAGGATCCCAGGACCCAGAGATCATGACCTGAGCTGAAGGCAGAGGCTTTAACCCACTGAGCCACCCAGGCGCCCTAAGGGTTTTGATAAAAACTGAACTGAATTTCATAAAGACTGTACCATTTTTTTTTAACTAGCAAAGGAAGAAGAATGAGAGTAACTTGTGCCTTCCTTTCACCAAAATAGGGTGTTTATTTTTCTTTATCATGCGTCGATCTGGTAAGCAGAAATGTAATCACACTGCATTTCCACTTGCATTTCTTGGATTACTAATAAGGCTGGACTTAAAAATAGCTATGCTTAGTAGTTAGTTGTGTTTCTTTTTCATGAATCACTATAGTTGACTATTTTCATAATGTCCTTTGACCATTTTTCTCTTAGTATGTTAATCTTTTGCTTACTGGCTTCAGAACTGTTAATGCTTTTGAGGGCATAATGATAAGTGTTTCAAAAAAACCTACTCCATCATAACTAGTAAAAAGTCAAATTATAGTTTTAGTTTTCTCTTCTTTGTTAGTTTTTCAATATTTGTAACCAGCAGTGTTGATGGTTTTCCCTGTACTAACTGGCTTGAATGTCATTACCTTCAAATAGGTATAGAACCTGGCTCAATTATTTGCTTAATGGATGGATGAATTTTTTAATGGTTTTTAAAATTGATTTATTAATGAGAGACAGAGGGGGGGAGGAGAGGGAGAAGTAGGCTCCCCGCTGAGCAGGGAGCCTAATGCGGGACTTGATCCCAGGACCCTAGGACCATGAACCAAGAAGAAGGCAGAACCCCTCGGGCACCCTGGATGGATGAATTTTTAATAACTCCCATGTACACAGACATACAGTCCTCATAGGTAAGTCAGAGAACCAGAATCCATCTTCCAAGTCGCTGAGGTTCTCCTACAACTGATTTAACAGGTGTCTATTCACCTTACCTAAAGGATCTTAAGAACTACTTTTCAGGGGTGCCTGGGTGGCTCGGCTGGTTGGGTGACTGCCTTCGGCTCAGGTCATGATCCCAGAGATCCTGGATCCAGCCCCGCATCGGGCTCCCTGCTCAGCGGGAAGCCTGCTTCTCCCTCTCTCATTCCCCCTGCTGTGTCCCCCTCTTTGGCTGTGTTTCTCTCTGTCAAAATAAATAAATAAAATCTTTAAAAAAAAAAAAAAAGAACTACCTTTCATAGGTATTCTATCCAATATATTGATTACAGTCCTAAGAAGAAATTAGAAGGATCTCCAAGCAGTTAAAATCTGTGTCTAAGAATCCATGTCAAATATTGAATTCATAGCACAGTCTGTCGGATTTTCACTTGGAGGCATATTTGCTCTTAGTTTATGCATAATTGGGATAAAACTGTCATCGGTCTTCCTGTTTCCCCAGAAGATGAAAAGCCAAGAGAGTTACAAAAAGACTGCTATAGATAGGCAAACCAACATAGGAGGCAGTGAGAAAAAAATACCTGATAGAGAAGTAGTACTGTATAGAGGTTAAGAACATTGGCTTTAAAATCTGGGACAATCTAAGCATCAACGTGAATAATGACAGTAATGGATTATAATCCACTGACTAAAAAAAGATTTCATAATTCCATACTGGAAGTAAGTATGTAAATGGGATAAAAGGAAAGCCCTCCTTTACTGTAGAATGACAACTAATAAATGTAGAAGGAACAATGAAATTAGAACATCATTTCACAATCTCATAATTATCACGGATAATAACAGCATCTGGCTCATGTGGCTGTGTTAACACATGTAAAGTGCTTAGAACACCACCTAACTTATAGTAAGTACTCAACAAACATTGGTTATTATTCTTACTATGTTCCTGACCTGTGGTTGGGTTGTGGGGAAGTCGAAAGAAATGTGAATTGAGACTTAAATTGGGAAGACGGCATATTTTATAACAAGCACAGAGAGATCTGGGTTCAAGTCAAAGCTCTATCATTTACTGTCTGTGATCCTGGACAAGTTACTATACCTCTGATGCCCACTCCCTTACCAGAATAATGGAGACAATAATGCCCCACTCACAGGTTGTAAGTATGTAAAACTCAGTAGTGCATGGCACATAGAAGGAGTCCACAAATATGAGCGCTCTCCCCTTTGCCCATATAATTTTAGTGATAATAACACAATTCAAGGCTGACGTAGGCGCCAGATGTATACCTGACCATACCCTCCACCCCAGAACTCACGCTGGCATAGCTCTGTGTTAAGAAGGCAGCACTTCTTTCTATATTCTGCACAAAGTGGCTTGTTTTAAACTCCAAGTAAGAAAGGTTTGTCGACCTAAACTCAAAGGGACATAATTTGGTTAATCCTCAGCTGCTGTATCTAATCACCATTCGATCACAACCCCTCCCATGGCAGGCTGTCCCTCCAGGCAGCTAGTGTCACTAACTGTGCTACCTGGGCCTCACCAGGTTCGTGAATATTGATTCCATCTGTCCAATTTGCAGGCTGCAAGACGTGTCCAAGCAACTAAGTATGCTGCCCTTGGCCCTGGAGGGCAGATGGTGGTCTGATAGGATGGAGAGAAGACAGTGACTAGGCTCAGCCTTCAGACTGCTAACCCAATCAAAGGGAATGGGCAATTCACTTCACAAACTTGGAGGCCAAAGAGGGTAAGCAACCAAGCTAGTGACTCATTCTGTAACCTCAGAGAAGATTCCCTTCACTCTTAATAAAACTCAAAGGCAGGAGCCCCACTATGGGGGTATAGCTAGGACTAAAGGAACTGTGGCTGCTTAGCAGCCAAGAGTGGCACCAAACACCTTGCCAGATGGCTAGGAGGCTTTCTGTCCAACAGCCACTACTTACTTACAATGCATCTAATCCAGACCTCCAGGGGCATCAGGCCCTTCTTGGAGAAGCCAGCCCAGATCAGGCTAGAGGGCTACATGACTATGCTTAGATAGCTTTGATGACCAAAAGAAATTCCCAGACCTACAGGCTACAGCAAGGCAAAAACAGGGTAGGACGCTAGCCAGCTTAGAGAAAGCTAAGGCAAAGCTGGTAAGAACAGGCTTAGCAGTTGGTCATGCCCAGGAAGTGTCAGAGTAAAACAGAACAAAAGGCCCGGTAGAGTCAGACCTTGGCAGAGTCAAAAGCCAGGTCCGATGTTAAGGACAAGGAGCTAAAGAAGAACAGTAAGTTACAAACCAAGTAGGCAGCCAGAAACCAAGGACTATACAGGTATTAGAAGTCAAGGAAAGGCAAAAGCAGAAACCGGGAGCAGCACTGAGACCTTGGAAATGGAAGTGATTTCTTTCTCTTTGATGCCTTTTACCAAAGCAGAAACAAATCTCCAGGTTCAGAACTGTATTTGGGAGAAGGTGATTTACATGGGGAGATGGTAAGTTGGCCCACCCATCTGGCTAACACGGAGAGTACAAGGTCGGAAGTAAAAAGAGAATCTGATGGCACAAACGGAAGCGGACGCTGGTATTTGAGATGATCTATCAAAGGACAACTGTAGCCTCCCCTCTGTTCTGATGCTGGCACACTGGCTGCTGACCTTCAGTAGGTTTGAGTTTAAGCATTACTGCCTTAAATCTGGTTAGCTGGTACCCAAAGGCTGTGGTGTATGTCCTAGGCCTTTACGGTCTTAACATTTGGATTACAGGGGGCCAAATATATCACTCCATGCACTTATATTTTTCTACAACAGGAAACATTTCTACTCAAAGGATCTATGCTGACTACTCAATAGGTTCCCTCTGGGCAAAGACTGAGGAATACAAACAATTCTCTGAGCCAGCTCAGGATTTGATCTCTGATGGCCTGTGGAAAGACAACCAATGCCATTATTAGCCTCAAAGCTAGAGAGAATCTCCAGACTCTACTTCCAATTTGGAGATTCAGAGGTTGTATACAGCCCAAGAGGATGGGGGTTTGTCTTTTAACAATTTGCCTATAGCAGCAGTACTTGCCTTCCTGCATGCCCATCAGAATCTCTTCAGTTCCTATGTCCACCCAAGTGAGCTAACTCACCAAAAAGACTGGACCTTGTGAATACTGAAGGTGAAGGATGTGAGGGTGAGCTCTGATCCTAGGCTGAGAACTCTTTTATTCTCTGCCTTGTTTCTACTACCTGCTAGTACAAATACCTATTTTTTCAAAGAGTGTGTATAGTAGTCTAATAAGAGGTAACATTTATGTATACTTCCCCCATGCTACATGCTTTTTTAAAAAGACTTTATTTATTATATTATATTAATATTAATATTTTATCTATTATAATTTATTTATTATTCTCTTATTTATTTATTTGACAGAGAGAAACAGAGCTAGAGAGGGAACACAAGCAGGGAGAGTGAGAGAGGGAGAAGCAGGCTTCCCACTGAGCAGGGAGCCCAATGCGGGGCTCGATCTTGGGACTCCAGGATCATGACCTGAGCCGAAGGTAGACACTTAATGACTGAGCCACCCAGGCACCCCTCCACATGCTGTTTTAAAGACTTCAGATATACTAACACATTTAATCTTTGCAACAACCCAATGAGGCAGGTTATGCATTAAGAAAACTGAGGCGCTGAGGAGATAAGTAACTTGCCTAAGGTATCATTCAGCTGTCAAGAGTCAAGGTGTGATTCAAACCAGGGCAATGTGGCCTCAAAGTTTATGTCCTTAATTCCTCTGCTATAATGCTCCTCAGTTCCCTATCCTGACTCCCAGGCAGCTAACAAACTGTGGGAGCACTATGCCTCAAGTCAGATTTTAGCAGCAAAGCTAGGATCAGAAAGCCCAACAGAGGAAGAAGCAAACAAAAAAGATTACTATTAAGTATATGAAGAGATCCTTGAGCTCACCTGTTATTAGAGAAAAGCAAATTAAAACAGTGAGATATTACTTTAAATTCCACAAATCGGCAAAAGTTAGAAAGCTGAAAAATGCCACATGTTGGAGAGGACGTGGGGTTCTGGGACCATTCGACAGACTGGTGCAGCCACTCTAGAAGACGATCTTGGAATAGTTTATCAAATTAAAGTACCTTACCCTATGACCCAGCACTTCTGAATGTATACCTCCTACAGCAATTCTTACACAGATCCATAAAGCGCAACATGGAAGACGTTCATCCCAGCATTCTGCAACAGTGGGGAGTTGCAGGCAATTAAGTGTCCACCATCGGGGAAAGAGTAAGTTAAATGTGGTAGAGACACACTATGAAATATGATATAGCAGTTAGAAGCAACAGACTGGATAGACACACGACAATACTGACATGATTTTTCAAAAGGGCTGACTCCCTACACACTTCTAATAATCGTTAACTAAACTCGACCATTTGTTCCAAAAGTTTATTCCTTTAGGATGTCTTTCAACTGCAGAACTTCTGATTCCTATGATGATCTAGTGGATCTTGGGGACTGAAGGATTAAGGACCAAGCAAAAACAATGAATTCTCAAGTACACCAAGGGCCATCAAATGTGCCACTCTTTCTGCTGGGAATGTCCCCTGCTGCTTCAACTGGTTAATGCCCATTATCTTCAGAGCTCTTCAGGGACTAGGTCACCAACTCAACTGAGTCTTCTCTGACCCCTGGCCTGGGTCCATGCCTTTCCTATTTGTTTACCCACAATGCAGGACTCACCCCCATGGGTAAGCAACCCTCATCATGTACCATGATTGTTTACTTTTATTTGCCTTCCCTGCTAGACTATGAGGTAAGGGCCATGTCGTGACTTTCATTCCCAGCTCCTTGCCCAGTGCCTGGGTCAAAGTGGTCAGCAGATGCTTTCTGAATGAGTACATGAAAAAATGAAGGATGAATAAATAAAATCATTATTTTATTTGGTGGGAAATGGAGGAGAATGGTAGATGCAACTCTCTCAGCCCTGCCCAGATATCTTTCACCTGAGGGTGCAAACTAGGTCACAGGCAGTTTAGCTATGGAAAATCTTCACCTTCCTCTCCTGAGCACCAGGCCTTTCCTGTCTTTCACCAGGCAGTTCCTAGACAAAGCTGAGGAAATAAATAGGAGGGTGGTCCCGAAGTGGCAGCTCCTGAGACTCATGGAACTCCCTTTGGAGCCACAGCCCCCATGAGGCGCATTTTAATTTGCTGATCAGGTTGTAATTAGATTAGAGGTGGGAGCACATGTAGGAAGGTTGGCTCACACTGACCTTGATGAGCTCCTGCTTTCAGGACAGTGGGGCATCACAATGCATGGGAGGATAGTTACATCGATCGACGTTATGGCTTTCTGCTCTCAGTGGCCGGAGGGGCTTGGGGTTGCCACACTGTGCAAGAAAAAGCGAGGAAACCTGTGGTGTGGGCTGAGGCCTATGCTGGGCCAGGCGCGTGTCAAAGACGGCTGGCGAGCAGCTGGAGTTGGTGAAGCAAGAAGGGCAGTGATCCCAGCTCCAGGTCGTCCCCACACAATGTTGAGCTTCAGGAGAAGCTCCTCCAACTCCTCCTCCCCTTTATCCCCCACATCCAAAGCATAGGGTCACTGTGATGAGTGTCACGGGTCCCAAGGAGAAGACAAAGAGTTGACCTATTCTCAATCCAGTGCACACCTCGATGAAGGGAGGAAGCAAAGAGGTCACAGTTCAGGAGGTCTGCTGGAAAGTCAAATGAGCTGTGGCTCATTCAGTCTACTGACTGGTCTATGCGCTAGTCAGGAAAGCAGGGTGGCCTGACCAAAGGCAGCAGCATGTGTTAAATCTAAAGGTCCTGTGGCACGGGGGCATGAAACAGGAGTGGAGAGGGTGGGGAGAACAGTTTTCTTTTTAAAGCCAGCTTCCCCAGGAAAGAAATTAAAATTCATCAGGAGGCAAAGTACCTGTGTAGAAAATGTGTCACAATTTTCTCAAAAGGGGATAATAATCTTTTGTTTACTTCCCTCAAAAGGTACAGTTCAGTGATCATAACAGCCACAGTGTGCTAATGAGCACTTTACAGTCACTGTTCCAGATCCATATAACCACCTGTAATGAGGTACTAGTCCCATTTTATAAGTGAATAAACTGAGACCCGGCAAGGTAACATGAGCTCCCAAGTATACACATGAATTAAATTAAGCATAGGAACCAAGATTCAAATCCAGGTCTGTGTGGGGCCAAACCTGGTACACATTTCCCTAAACTATACTGGTTCTCACTCCAATCATCCATCTGTTAGTCTGTCTTACTATCCCATAATTACTGAGCCTCTACTATGTACCAGGGATAGTGACATTTTAGATGGTAAGGTAAAGCAGGTCATAGCTGGGTTAAGAGGGCTCCTAGGTGGCTCAGTTGGTTAAGCGACTGCCTTCGATCCCAGAGGCCCCCAGACCAAGCCCCACATCGGGCTCCCTGCTTCTCCCTCTCTCACCGCCCCTGCTTGTGTTCCCTCCCTGGCTGTGTTTCTCTCTGTCAGATAGATAGATAGATAGATAGATAGATAGATAGATAGATAGATAGATAGATAAATAAATAAATAAGAGGGAGTCTCCCTCAGATGGACAAGGGCCAAAATCAATGGTGGGCCCAGACAACATGAGGCCAAAGGAAGACATGGCACATTAAGGAGAAGGCCATGGAACCAAGATCACCCATCACAGGGTTTCCCAGACAAGCTGGATTTCACAGCCTCAGCTTAGTTCTAAATATAATTCCCTATCTTCCATGTCTTTTGATTTGTGCTCTAGAATACATGGTTGTTGAACCTATGGGCCAAAGTGGTCAAGCCCTGGTTGTTAGGGATTTCACCACAATATGGGCCTGGACTAGGTTCTCTCTCTAGGCAAATGATCTATAAGAGCATACTAGGGCTAGTATATTTCCTAGACGCTGTATGAAAATAACAAGAAAAGAAATATTAACACCAGCAGTACCTATTAAGTACTTAACTACACACTAGGCATCACACTGAACAGTTTTATGTGCATTTTAATCTTCGCAATCACTCTATGCTGAGGTAGGGGCTATTATTATTTGCATTTTGAAAATGAGGAAACAGAGCCAATAAGAGGTACAGGAAGGTTTTAAAGCTAGGCAGTCTCCTTCCAGAGCCCTTGTTCCTCACCACTACGTCACACACAACTAGACTATGTGCTCCCCCAAACAGGGAATGTGCCCTGGCCATCTGTTCCTCACACATAAGGCTCACTTCAGGCCTGTAAATATTTGTTGAATCAATTCACTTCTGGGGCTTTAACACTGCACCTGCTGATGCACACACTGAGTTGTTGGTCAGCTCCTGGGCTTTATCTGCTACTATTGCTAAGTTGGGTCTTCCTCACCCTGGATTTTACGGTTGGCTTTTGGTTTTAATTGTAGACAGAAACACTCATCCCTATTAATGTTTATCACCACAGACTTAACCATTGTTCTAGCCCACTGAGTTCTTTTCTCAATATCCCCAATTCTTTCACCCAACATATTACCTCCCTCTTTAAGCTTCATTTAATCTGCCAATTGAGTTGGCATTTATCCATGATCTCAATGTAATCAATGATGTAATGACTGAATAGGGCAGAGGCCCATGGCTCACCACTAGAGTCTGCTCTCCAGGCTCCAATCATATATACACAACATATGAAACAGGTCATTCACCATCTGACTGAACTATTCTCCACACCACACTTTATTCATGGGGGTATCATGAGAGACGAATACCCTGCTAAAACCTAGACACACCTACTACATTACTGTATCCTCCCGGCCCACTAGCCTGCAGCCCTATTTAAATAAGCAGTTCACTTCTTTCTGCCATCTTGGCCTAAGGAGGCCTCCTGGGAACAGGACTTCTAAAATAACTAATACATCTGGAAGGCTGTGGTCCAAGGCCATTTTTGCTGGCTATAAGTGAGGTCTCTGAAACCAGATGGAACACAAAGCTCTTCTTGAAATTGAAGCTGTTTATGTCTGAGATGAAAGTGAATTCTATTTAGGTAAGGGATGTACTTAGGTGTACAAAGCAAAGAACATCACAGTGACTCCTGGTGGCAAACCAAACAAAACCAGAGTAATCTAGGGAAAAGTAACTAGTGCTCATGAAACGAGAGGCATGGTTCATGTCAAATTCTGAAGCAATCTTTCTGCTAAAGCCACTGACCACAGAATCCATGTGATGCTGCACCCGTCAAGGACTTATAAAGATGTAGATTAGTTCTCTTATAAAAATAAATACATAATAAATAAATA
This sequence comes from Spilogale gracilis, assembly GCA_004023965.1. Lineage (NCBI taxonomy): Eukaryota > Metazoa > Chordata > Mammalia > Carnivora > Mephitidae > Spilogale > Spilogale gracilis. Next base: position 9,719 of record PITA01018782.1, read on the forward strand.
AGCAAGCAAACAGCTCATGGCACAATGTGGGCCTGATGTCTTTAAAAAGAGGTGTGGGTTGGGGCACCTGGGTGGCTCAGTTGGTTGGGCGACTGCCTTCGGCTCAGGTCATGATCCCGGAGACCCGGGATCGAGTCCCACATCGGGCTCCCTCCTCGGCAGGAAGCCTGCTTCTCCCTCTCTCACTCCCCTTGCTTGTGTTCCCTCTCTGGCTATGTTTCTCTCTGTGAAATAAATAAAATATTTTAAATAAACAAACAAACAAACAAATAAAAAGAGGTGTGGGAGTGAATCAGATCACAATCCCTAGAAGTGGAACATCCTTCCCCAAGCAGCTAAATTCGATGAGCACTAGATGCTCCCCGGATCCCGAATAATACTCCCTGTGAAAGCACCAAACACAGAATCCCAGGATGAGATACAGTGTTGGAGAAGGGGGGTTACCCTGAGATTGTTATGTTAGGCAAATGAGCTGGCACTGCTTTCCAGGGAGCACTGTCTTGGGTTGCCTGAGGTCAAGGCAAGCATCTGCCAAACTAGAATCGGTGCATGCTGGAATTGGAATATCATTACTACAAAACAGGATTATCTTGAGCAACGATTCCAAATGGGATTAGAAATGACTGTTACTCAGACATAATCGGCCACAGCAGCAGTGGGAGAAACATCAAGCCTGGCACACTATTCTAGGGGCATGAGGCTGGCATTCCAGGCACCTAGCCAGCACCCTCACCCATCCTTCCTTGCTGGGAAATACTGGGCACTGTCCAGCATCAGGCAGGTGGCCACCTGGGATAAGAGCCAGTCCCACATCAAAGTGCCCTGCTCTGGGGTCTCTTGTTCTAGGCCCAGTGTCTTAGATGAAAAGGAGTAGAAAAACAATCTCCAAAGCCCTTCTGCTTCTGACACCTAAAGGTGTTGGTGAGAGACAAGTAATATGCCACATTCAAAGACAGGTTTACCTGCAGACTGTTAACTAATTTTCTCCTGGAGTCACCCACAATCAGCAGTAATAATAATTAAGCACCACCACCACTACTACAATGTTACTAACGAAAGTAGTCAACCCTTGTTGAGGGCTTACTATATGGCAGGCACTGTTCTAAACAATACAATACTTACATATTTAAGCCTCAAAACAAAGAATTTGCTCATTAGCCCATTTTATGGTTGAAGAAACAATCACAGATAAGTGAAAGAGCCTGCCAAGGTGCACAACTGGTAAGAGGAAGACGAGGAGTTGAACCCATGTAATCTAGCTCTAGTGCCCAAAGATGTACCGACACTAGACTACCACAGACTGAAAGGATTGTGGCCAATGTTGGATAAGACCTTTCCTTCATATTCGTTCATCTCTAGACTCTGCCAGCTCCTGTAGCTGGATCTGACACATTCCTACTTTCTCACCTTTGTGAACCTATGTTCACACCAGTCCTCTGGTACTAATGATATTCCCGAAATGCTGGCCCTCTACTCTCTACCTCTAACAATCAAAATCCTGTCCATCTTTCAAGGCCCACCTCATGATCTCATCTCTACAGGACATGATCTCCGCCTGGTACTTGAAGGGCTCTTCTCCGGGACACTGAACACATTCTGCCTCATTCTACGGGTTTGAAAAAAAAAGGGGGGGGGGACACTTGTTTATCCCTTTGCTGTCAGCCTTTTTTTTTTTTTTACGATTTTTTCTTAAATTTCTAAGTAATCTCTATATCCAATGTGGGGCTCAAACTTACAATCCCAGAGTCAAGAGTTATATGTCCTACCAACTGAATCAGCCAAGTAACCCCTGACTGTCATCTTTTTGAGACAAAGAGAATGCTTTGTCTGCTTCTGGACTTCTCATAATCATCCAGCATATCTTGACATCAGTGGGTCATCAAGGAACCCTGACTGAGCTGACCTGACTCTGGTCCTGATACCTGTTACTCTATCCCATGGCCTTGCTCCCCACCCCTTCTCTCCACAGGCAGTATATCCAACGGAAAGAATGAGAATTTGTGGCTCAAAGAGATCTGGCTTCAAATCCTATCTCCCTCTTTCACTTGTTAGACAACCATGGGCATCTCTGAGTTTCATTTTCCCTATCTGTAAAACAGGGATAATGATCCTTCCCTATTAGGACTGCAGTGAGGATTAGAGTCAACACAGGAAGTGCCTGACATGGGCCTGGCACACAGAAGGCACCCAATCACAGTCATAGCCATGATACCACTACAGTCAGAAGATCGGCCAGTGCAAAGCCCAGCCTCCTTGGGCCAAAGGAAGCACTCCTCTGCAACCAGCAGCCAGACCAAGAACAAGCTGGGGACCCTAGGAAGAGGATCTGGATGGGGCTGCTGGTTTATTAAAGACAGGATTTAATGCCCACCCACACACCCCCCTTAGTAAGGTGGAAGGAAAATAAGCAAATGCTAAAAATAAATGAGAGGAAATTAAATGGTCTTCAGCCAAGGATGGCGGCATTTTAAAATTAACAAAGCCCAGGTACCACATCCAGGAAGGCCTTGGCAAATGCGTGTTAGCCACTCATTAGATCAGCTCCTCAGGGACCACAGCCAAGCAGGGAAGGCAGTGCCGGGAAGCGGTCCTTCCGATGCTGATGAAATGCACTCGGGGAGAAAAGGCAGAGGAGGGAGGGAGGCTCTTGTGGGGAATTTCAAACAGTTTTGCTGAAGCTCTGCCTCATGGCCTCACCTCCTCTGAGGCAGGGGGTTTCAAAGCAACCAGCAAGCCCAAGTGGACTCAAATCTGAATCTCCCCCCACCAGCCTACTCTTTCAGGATGTGTGGCTCCTGAAGCACCACAAGGACCCACTGTTTAGGTGGTCTCCCTGCATGGCAGTGCAGGGACAAGGAGTCAGAGGACGACGTGGAATGGGAAGCAAGCTCTCAGTCCTTTTTTCTTTACTATTAAGAATCACGAGCGCCTGGGTGGCTCAGTGGGTTAAAGCCTCTGCCTTCGGCTCAGGTCATGATCTCAGGATCCTGGGATCCAGGCCTGCTTCGGGCTCTCTGCTCAGCAGGGAGCCTGCTTCCTCCTCTCTCTCTGCCTGCCTCTCTGCCTACTTGTGATCTCTTTGTCAAATAAATAAAATCTTTAAAAAAAAAAAAGAATCGCAGGATATGCTGTGAATTTATATAAGCTCACTGTGTATCACTTGTAAGTGAATTTATCATTATTCATCAGTAATTGTTTCATGACATCACAAAGCATGAGAATTCTCAAACCGTTCTCTACTAACAATTAGAGTATACAGTGCTCTAATGTGAAATGCCATCAACAACAGGAAGTCTCAGCATTCCAGGTGACCGTGAACTATATGAATTCATTTGACACTACAAACGTGAATTCTTAGTATGCCACAGGTTACAATTAATAATGAAATAAGACAGGGATGATGGTTTTTTTAAAAGTTTCGATTTACTGAGGTATCATTTACTCAGTAAAATGCATCCTTTTACGATGCATAATTTGATGAGTTTTCATTGTATATCACCACCACAATCAAGATTTTGAATATTTTCATCATTCCAAAAGTTCCTTTGGGCCCTTCCTCCTATTCCTAAATCCTAGCAGCCACTAACCTGATTTCTGCCCCTACAGTACCGCCTTTTCCAGACTGTCATATAAATGGAGTTATACCATAGGTAGTTTTTTGTGTCTGGCTTTGGCTTAGCATAAGGCTTTTAAGATTTCTTCTTGTTGGGGCACCTAGGTGACTCACTCAGTCAAGCGAACAACTCTTGATTTTGGCTCAGGTCATGATCTCAGGGTTATGAGATCGAGCCCTGTGTTGGGCTTTGCACTGAGCATGGAACCTGCTTGAGGTTCTCTCTCTCCCGGGGCGCCTAGGTGGCTCAGTTGTTAAGCGTCTCCCTTTGGCTCAGGTCGTGATCCCGGAGTCCCAGGATCGGGCACTGCATTAGACTCCCTGCTCATCGGGAAGCCTGCTATCCCCTCTCTCACTCCCCCTGCTTGTGTTCCTTCTCTCACTGTGTTTCTCTCTGTCAAATAAATAAATAAAATAAAATAAGAGAAGAAAAGATTCCCTCCCCCACCATCATGCATGCACTCTCCAAGAATTTCATCCCTGTTGCTGCATGTGTGAATAGTTCTATTTATTTGTCTGTTTTAAGATTTTATTCCTTTATTTGACAGAGAGAGAGAGAGAGCACAAGCAGGGGGAACAGCAGTCAGAGGGAGAGGGAGAAGCAAGATCCCCTGGGAGCAGGGAGCCTGATGGGGGGCTCTATCTCAGGACCCTAAGATCACAACCTGAGCCAAAGGCAGTCACTTAATCAAGTGAGCCACCTGGGTGTCCCTGAATAGTTTTTTTTTTTTAATTGCTGGGTAGTAGTCCACTGTATGGATGTACCATAATTTGTCTATTCACCAGCTAATGGACATTTGGGTGATTTCCAGTTTTTGGTAATTATGAATAAAGCTACTATAAACGTCTGTATACAGGTCTTTTTGAAGATGTATGTTTTTATGTCATATGGACAAAGTTGGTACAGGAGCTGGTATTGCTGGGTTGCATGGTAAGTACATGTTTTACCTTTACGAGAAATTGCCAAAGTGTTTTCCAAAGTGCCATAGCATAATGCATTCCCATCAGCAATGATGGCAATTGTTCTGCATCCCTGTCAGCACTTGGTATTGTCAAGTCTTCTAAATTTTAGCCATTCTAAATGACTAATGCTGAGTTATCTTTTCATGTGCTTATTTGCCATCCATCTCTTGTCCGGTTAATGTCTGCTCAAATCTTTTTGCTCATTTCTTAAGAATTGGGTTGTCTTTTTATTGTTGATTTATAAGAGTTCTTTATATCTTCTGGATAATATTCCTCTATCAGATGTGTGTTTTGAGTTTCTTTTTGGAGGAATTAAAAATCATAAGGATCTAAAACATACCATTTTTCTGCCAAGCCACTATCCCCTGCATAGACACACTGATGAAGGAAACAGGACAGATTACAACCTTCAATTTACAAATACCTTAGTGCCACAGGATGGAGGGTCAAGCAGTAGTTGATACCTGCTAAAACTCATGAGGCTAATTTTTACCTCCACTATAAGCACCCAACATTAGACTTTAAGGAAAGCTACATCTGGAGAAATGGCTATCTTATAAACAGCTTTTGGCCCCCCAGGCTCTGCACCTCCCAAAAGCCCTGTTCTGGTCCGCCAGGCTCCTGGAATGGTCAACAGTCGTCACACTCCATTGCTGGCCATTGTCCACTGGGAAAGGTAGGAGGCTCCCAATCCATCCTTCAGTGAAAGAGCAAACAGTGGGGCCTGTGGCTGCTTGGACATCAAAGTTGAGCAAACAGGCCTGCCAGGCCCTGGCTCTCCGCCTACACATCCTGCAAATGCCATGTGAAGGAGCTTCCCTGAGGGGGTCATGACTTTCAGCTTGTCATAGCACACATCAAAGTTTGCACCACACACGAACTGGGTACATGGGTTCGAATCAAGTCGCCTAAGAGCGGATACTCATCTATTGTGTCCAGTTTTAATCCTGTGTTTTCCCAAGTAATTAAGCCTTCTTGCTTATGAACTTGTGACTAAGTAAAGCATCACCAAGAGGTTGTAACATCAAAGTGCCTTCCACCGTCTGTCCATGTTTGGTAAAATTGGATTTCTTTCCCTTCTTAAAGAAAAACTAATTGAATTTAGCTGCAGGCTGGGTATATTTGCACGAGCTGGTGAAGGCTATGCTAAGTCACAGTGATCATCCTGGGACCCTGTGGCTTAGCCTTTAGCTGGGCTGGGTCAAAGTGCAACACAGAATGAGGCACCCAGACTCAAGCTAAACAAGTGCCTGTAGCGTGAGGCTTACGGAGGCCTCACTGCGGAAAAGGCATCAGCCCCCAGCAACCGCTCCTCAAGTCACTACTACACCCAAGCTGTTTGACAGAATGACTACTAAAGACAATGGCCATCACATTAATCGAGTCCTTGATGTCAACAGTCCAAGGAAGCTCCTTAAAGCAAAGGCTGTGATGCTTATTATCTGAATCCTCTCAGACCCTAGCATATCACCATCAGATGCAGCATAGTTTTGAAACGAATTTGCTGGATACATAAAATGATAATACAAAGGAGTGTCAGAACAGAGATTTTCTTTTCTGAAGAACCAGACCCCCTTTTTGCCCTGCTCCTCAGGAAACTTCAATTTAAAGTAATACTTAATTCCACTAATTACCTGACTTACAGTGAGTATAGCATGGTCCCATTTCTGTGAAATCATACACACGCACTGCTCAATTTCTAGATAGAGGGAATTCAGTTGACTGCTACTTTCTTCTCTATATTATTTTTACAAAAACAATAAGCCTATTTTCAGAAAAGAAAATCTCTGGTTCAATCCTGACACAATTATCTTTTCTTTTACCAATATGATTTCTGATCCTGATCCAGTTTTAACTCTCCTGTGTACATTTATATTTGTATTTTAATTTGAGTCACTACAAACCCTTTTTGGAAATAAAAGGGGAGAATAAATTATAAATTAAGTTCCCATACATACTTTTAAATTTTTCTTCTACAGTACTGTATTTTTTATTAAAAATTAAATAAAATAGTACTATCTTTACTATTCAAAATCAAGTTAAAAGTATATATATAAATAATGGTTCACAAGATGTTAGTCTCCTTAAGAATAGAGATTATTGTGCTATATCCCTCAGAACACAGGTATGAAGCAGGCACTCACTAAAGGCAGTTGAGGGTGAAATGACTGGATCCTCACAGGACTTCTTCCTGAGGTTGTGGGTTCACAACACCTAACGGAGGTGAAGGCTCTCCACTGTCAGCCTTGAAGCAAGGGGTGCTGCCCCTCTATCCCCCTTCATCCAAGTCCAGTTGAAATGGTGGCATTTCAGGCCTGGCCAATATGATTCCAGAAGGGCTTGGTGACTGATGAAATGAGGATCAGTACACTTCTAATAAGGAGAAACTTACTGGCAGACTGTGCTGGTATGGACATGATCATCTTTTAAGACCATTCCCATGGCACCTTACAAATGAGGCCTACTCACTCACAAGGTACTCCTGGCATTCCTTTTTATCAGGCCCTATTTTTCCTTTTTCCATAGCACTTCTTACCTTCTAATATGGTATATATTTTATTTCTGTATTCTACTTATCATTTACTGTCTGTCCCTGCCTTCTCTACCTAGGGGCCCCCACTAGTACAGGAATAAACTCTATGAGGGTAGACATCTTTATCTGTCAAGAACAGTGCCTGGCAAACAGTAGGTTCCCCCCCAAAATTATGATATGAATAAATTAAACTAAAAGGCACGTTACTTTCAATAAAAACCTGTCCCTAGACACTGGAAGGAAGAGGAAGACACAAAATGGATGTTTAAAACACCAATGATTAGTCCTAAGAACCCAAACAAATAAATACAAGCCAACACTCTCACTGTGCTCAACAAGCATCACTGATTTGCTAATGGCGCTGGATAAAGACAGGGAATCAGTTAAGGTAACAAGTGATTAGAACTAAGAGAAAAAGTCCCCAGAGCACATCTATTAGCTATCTGCGCACTGACTGACAGTACTCTTAAGTAGGGTATCAGTGGCAGAATAAACACACATTTGTGTGTAGACAGGGCTAATGTGGGCAACAGAGATTAACAACTCGACATTTGTAACAGGTAGCACACTATCTCACTGGGCTCTCACAAAAATACAGCAGGAATCTACTCTGCTACCACAGTCAATCCCCTCATACCTTCTGCTCTGGTAATATCCTGGCCACATGGCTCTGACATCACTGGTTATACTAGCCTCTGTCTCTACCTGCCTTTCTTTTCCACACTGGACCTTGAGTTCCCAAGGTCTTTGATTCTCCAATGATCAGCACAGAGACTGGTTCAGAGTAGATATTTACCAAATGCTTGTAAAAATAATTGATTTCAGGTAGAGAGAGGGCCCACAGAATTCTGAAATTCAGCTAAGGGTCAGAACCAGGATGGGATTCCAGGCCTCTCAACTGCAAAGTCTATTTACACCAAGTTTCCTTTCAAGCGTTTGGAACCCAAGAGGCACATAAGGAAATGGGGTGCTGAGAACAGGTTCAGGACAGAGGAACAGAGAAGAGAGTCCTATCTCAAGTACAGCTAAGCCTCTCAGCTCATCTGAGGCAGTGCCATGTCTATGTTATAAAGTCCCTGTTTTGTCAGTTTCCACCACATTTGTGATCCTTCCAAAGGAGGTCAGGCAGACAAAAGTCTTAATGGTCAATCTAAAGGAAAAATTAAAACTGGGTACTTCAGACTACCAATTTCTACAGCTGCTACTAAAGTGCCCAGTCTGCTTTCTTTGAAAGCATTTCTTTTTGCTCTTATTTAATCAACTCTTTTGCATAACTACAGCTAGAGACTGGGAAGGAGAAGTAGCATGCAGGATCTGGCAGAGGGAGGCAGCAGTGAGGTAAAGTAAAACACAAATTTTGCAGGCAGCCAAACCAAATTCTAACTATTGTCTATGTGACCTCAGACAAATCATCTTACCTCACTGGGGTTCAGTTTTCTCAGCTGCAGAATGAGAACTGCGGCAAATTGTGGCAGTTGTGAGGGCTGGAGAGAACTCTCTGCACACAGGGGACTATTTCAACCTTTAAAAATCATTTCCCCCTGAGGGAATGGGGAAGTGGGCAGGAAAAGAGCAGGGCCTCTAATGGGAAAGAGGGAGTACCCCCCCCCACACACACACACACTAGTTTCCATTAGTACCTCCAAAGAAATAACTCGTAGAGCCCTTGCCGGGGACCGTGACTAGATTTCTCCACAAGGACAGATGATGGATAATGAAAACATGAAGGGAACCCAAATGTGTACCTTCAACCACTTAACACAGGCGTGCAAACATTTCATGGCTTCAATAGTGCAAATGAGTCGCCTATGGTCACAAAGCAAATGAAAGATGGAGCCAGGATCCAAGGCTATCTCTGCCCTTTCCCCACCTCCTATACTTTTATTACATCAGGTGTAGACCAGACCCTGTCTCTGGGGAAGATAGCAAGGAGACAAGCAAGGGTAGGAGAGGGTTCTGGAACGTGGCCTGCAAGGATCAGGCTAAGGGAGCCCTGTGCAGAAGATCTCTCACCTGTCGTTTCGACTGATGGCTGCCACCATGAGTGCCGTCCAGCCAAGTCTGTGTCTTGCATTAACATCCGCCCCTTCTGCCAAGAGCCTAGAAAGAAACAGAGGAATATTTTCAGTATATGGCTTATCGCGGAGGTAGGAGTGGAAGAAGTGAGACAATTAACAAACAGGGAGGCTGAGTGAATCTGGAAATAGTCACAGGCTCTTGAGAACTAAGTACCCATAGCTCCTCTGGCCACTCTCCCACCACTCCAGGCCTCGCCTATCTTTCCTTCTTCCCTTGAGTGAGTCTGACCCCTGCTGTTATTTTCTCTGCCTTCTGAGGAAATAATGTGTCTTCCCTACTTTAATACTCTGACACTCCCACTCCCTTGGTCCAGAATGCTCTTTCTCCGATTCTTTGCCTATTCAAATCCTACTAGCATGCTACAGGGTACAATCCTGGCTTGAGAACTCCCTCCTGAGAAGGCTTCCTTGGCTCATCCAGTTCACAGATCTCTTTTCTGCCCTCAGAATTTCTATATGTTCAGCACTACATGACCGATGACACTGCTTATCTAGATAGTTCCCAGTTGACAAAAGGATCACATCCTCAGGTTTCTCTGTATGGTGGCTGTTTGGAAACTCAAAATCTTAACTAAAGGAAAGATGGGAAGAGCTAGATTAGGTTTCTAGGAAAGTCCACACAAGCTTATTTGACTCTCTAGGCTGGTGCCTAGCACACAGTAGGAGTTCAATAGTTGCTCATTAAACTAACAAACACAGGGCTTTAACTATATCACTAAAATCCTAAATTCGGGGTTCTGGAAACAGAGGGCCCTACAGTGTAGGGGTGGACAGAAAGAAGGGAAATGAATAAACAGAACCAACTCTCACTGAACATCTACTATAAGCAGGAACTGCATTCAGAACTTGACACACATGCTCTCACTTACTCTTCACACAAGCTTAAGGAACTGATGTTAACCTCTTTTCATGGATGAGGTGACAGGCCCGGAAAGGTGAAATGACTCACTGAAGGTCACAAAGCCAGCTAAGGGGCAATCAGTGACTGAAGTTCAGGTTGATAGTGGCTCTATAGCCAGAATCCCTATCATCTCACTCCCCTTCCCGCAGATTGAGCCTGGCTCCAGGGAATGTGGAAGACAAGAGACTCAACTGACTTTAGCCAATCACTGTATGTGCTCGGTCCTGTGCTAGATGCTGGGGTGGGGTGAGAAGACACGAGGTCTGCCCTAGGGAGCAAATGATTCAGTTGTAGGGGCGTGGGGGGGAGGGCTAAGGACAGTAGGAAATCAAAGCCTGGAGTTGTGGTTTCCCACAAGGAGTGCCGCAGGAGGCCAGGGGAACGCAAGACCAAAAGTCAAGAGCGATTCATCCACAAGGCAGGATCTGCTTATGAGGCATAAGTGGAGGGTGTTTCGGGGAACTGGGAGGTTGCTGACTCTTTAGTGGGTTCCAAATGAAAGGCACCAGCAGAGTCTGGAGTTGGAGTTGAGTCCTAGCACCATTCTTGTGCCACAATGCGCAGTAACTGCTCGTCTGGACCAAGCCAAATGAGAGCTCTGCACCGCGGAAGTAAGCAGGTGATGAAGGCGTGGGAGGAGGAGCCAGAGAACATACGGACTCACCTGGCCTGTGCGGACGCAGGGAGTGGACAGGCAATGTCAGAGCCTAGGGAGAGACGTGCATCCGAGGAGCTATGGTAATGGGGGAGCGCAGGGTCCAGGTGCACACCCAGGGAACCTAACCCAGGCTCAGCTACCTTGAAGGCCTCCCTGAGGAGGTGATGCCAGAAGTTAGCCAGACAAATGTAGTCGAGGGAGGGGAAGGAGTATGTCAGGCAGAGATAAAGCCTCTCAACCAGAGGAGAAGGCACCAAAATGTGAGGGAGGACTGTCAAGAGAGGAGGTTGGGAAAACCCTCATCTCTCCCCTCTAATTTGGAGGATTTCTTTTGGTGAAACTCCTGGGCCTCTTTGCCACACACAGTTAAGCTTCTTTTTGCAGAAACAATTTTCTCTGGCCAAGAATATAAGAGCCCAATGACACAAAAAATCTCTTTTTGTACGAAACCTCCTTTCTAATTTATAAAACCTTCCCTGGCTTAGCAGGTGCTGTGCAAAGTGCCTGGGTCGGAAAGTCTAGAGCCTGGAGTTCTGATTCTGTGTGATCGATGGCCTCATTTCTCTGGTCCTCAGTCCAGAGGCTAGAAAATGAGGACTGGCTGAAGCAAAACGAAGAGGTTTCTGAAGGAAAAGACATGAAGTGTGCCTTGAAGAACAGTAACAATTCAGAGGCAAGGGAAGAAGTACATGCCAGTCAAGATGAAAGGAACAAGACAGAAGCAGGGAAGCAATGGGATGGTAGATTTAGAGATAAAAATGGATTCAGGTAGATCCATGCAGATGACAGTTCACAGCAGAGAAACAGGCAGCTGCAAAGATATGATGGGCCTACAACAGGACCTCTAAAGGCCAAGCTACCAAGGTGGTGGGCATTAACCTTTTTGAGCCATAGGCTTCAAGTTGATGACTCTCTCTCCAGAAATACACACGTACTCAAAAAAGAATTTTTTCTCCCTTCCTTCTTGCTTTTTCTTTTCTTTTCTTTAGCATACAATGTCCAGGAGTTCACAGCTCTTCATGAAATCAGTAAGAGACCTTAGGTTAAAAACCCAGTCTGAAGGGTTGACAAATACCTGGCACACATGCTGCTGTCCTGCACTCCTGCATCTAAGTCAGAAATTACGACGTGACTCTCTCCCAGCAGCTCTGTCCTGTGCAGCCTTTGAGAAAGCCTCAGAATTGTCCTCAACACTTGTTCTAATCAGCACCATTAATCAACTAAAGTTGGCAACAGAGAAGAAACCTCTTTGGCATTCCTTAGACTCTCAATACAGGCAGAGGTGTTGTCACCAAAGTTTTTGGGCAAAGGAAATTATAAATTAACCTGATAGCTTAAGCAAGCTGAGTCTGAAAGGGGAGGGAATAGAAAGTGGGGACAAGAAGACAGTCTGGGGGCTGCTGTAATATGAGACCAAAGGAGATGAGCCAGAGTGGGAAAATGAGAAATCAGGACACAGCCAGGAGAAACTCAGTGCAGTCAGAATGCCTCCTGTCTCCAGTGGGTCAGGGACCCATGTTCTCCTGCCTGGGTCCTGAGAATTCTGGAGGCAGGATTGAAGAAAGAGGGTGGAGATGCCCCTTGAGGGCCGAGTACAGTAATGAGAGGAATGAATAAAGCACTTTGGAATAAATTAGACCTGGACTCAAATTCTCATCCAGCTAGATAATCCAGGGCAAATCAATTCTCTGAGTCTCAGTTTTCTTACTGATCAAATAGGGACACTAACCTCTACTTTGCTGGGATCCCAGCCCAGTACCTGGAGTACAGCAGGCATTCAATATAAGGTGACTTCTGCCTGCCACCGTACCCTACTCCCCCCACCTCTGATGGACCAACGTGTTCTAGTCTGAAGCTGGCCCTGGCAGGTTGGCCAATACCCAGGGATTCTAAGACAGGGTCACACAAGATGACCTGGATAATTCATCCAGCCTGGCTCCAGGCACTCCTCTATTCATCTGTTCAACAAACATGTGTACACACCTACTTTGTGCCCAGCTGCATGCTGGGTCCTGAGGAAGATACAAGACAGAAGTTCTTGCTTTCCAGAACCTGGAAAGCAGGGGTTTTTTTCTTTTTATACACATATACACATATGCCCATTTATTACTTTTCACAAATAATTGCATTTTAAGATTAAACTCCTACTGCTAAGTATACAATAATTCCATTTTTAGGAACTACTCTATAGTTCTCCATGACACATCCACCAGATTTTTCCCTCTCTGCTGAAACCCACTCTGGCAGCCTCCATGCCCCAGCCACCAAGAGCGATGCTCAAAGAATACTGTCTTACATGTGCCCTTTCAGATGGGTGGTTTCTCTGGGGCATGTACTTGCAGCGGGATCCCTGGGTTTTAGGGTTTCCATTATGTGGTTCGATGCCATTGTGCCACAGTCCTCTCCGGGACAGCTGCTCCATCTACCCTCCTGCCAGCAGGACAGGGGTGTTCCTGGGTGCTGCTCTCCCCACCAACACTCGGCAGTTGCCAGTTGCTATGCAAGTCCCATAGGTCTAAAGGTACCCCACATTATTGTCTTAGCTTGCGTCTCTGAATAGCAACAATTTTGAGCTACTTGTTACATGCCCATTAGCACTCTGGGGTTTTCCTTTTCCATATAATACAGAACTTTCTTTTAAGAGGAGGACTGCTGGGAAAAGGTGCTTCTCCAAACTTGCTATCCTGTCAACGACTAGAGCTGAAAGAGCACAGTAAGCATGTAAGCAGCCGGGGCTCCAGTCAGGGCTGCTGCTTTCTCCTCTGTCATGCTAGGACTTCAACCTCCTCAAGGGTCCACGCAGGTTTCCGGAGGGGGCACAGAAACCTGAGGGAAAGGGTACACCAACCTGAACGGTCACTTCTAGGAGGCAAATCTTAGTGTTCTTTGGTGACATTCCAGCTTTTGAGCTCTGCCCAGCATCCTGACTGAGCATCAAACTTTGCAGCCTCCTGCAAAGGAAATGGGAAAGGACCCCGGCAGCCCTATTCCATAGGTCACATGGGGCTCAGGTGTAATGGAAAAAAGCAATGACTCTGCAATCCAAAGGCTGGAGTTCAGATTCTCACTCTTTTGCTTACTAGCTGTGACATGGGGGATATTAATCTCTACTGTGCAAGGTGATTGTAAGGATTAAAAGTGACTCCATAAGGAGTGGTGGCACTTGTCAAATCAAGGAAAGGCCAGAACCAACAATAAAAAGCACCACAAGCAAACCCAACTATAACTTTTCCTCCTTCAGAGCTGGGTAGGGCCCCTCCCCCATCTCCCTTCCGTGCAGAGCAGTCCTCAAAGTTAGCATTTCACACACACAGGTCTCCTCCATTTCATTTTGTTGCTTTGCAAGTGAATGCCCAGTGGGCAGTCATTTCAAAGTAGCAGGCCAGCTGGGCGTGCGGGTGACTGCCTGCTGAGAGTGGCTGAAAGGGCCTCTGAGGCCTGAGAAAGCCACCCCTGCACTCCCCTGTGATTTTCACCAATGGACAAAATGCGGCAAGTGAATTAATCTCTTTTAAAAAGAGCAATGCTTGTGACAGAGCATGGTGTCTCTGAAAAGGTTAGGATTCCATCATCCCTGAGATGATGAGTGGAATGCTTAATGCGGGCTGCCACTCAGGGCAGAGCAGCCTGTGTCCGGGGGCTGGGCACCGCAGGCTTTTCTGGGCTCCCTCCAGACTTGTAGAAGGCCTTCCCTAATGAACTAGGCCTCCTGCCTGGCAGGGCAGTAGTGGGTGACACTAACTGGGGGTGGTCCAGGGCAGTGGACAAGGAGAGGCCACACTAGCAGTCAGGAGTTGAACCCCAGATCTTGCCCAGATCTCAGGCAGTAGTGTGGGGCAGGAGAAGCAGGATGGATTGGGTCCCATGGGGGCTCCAGCACTTACTGGATGGGCAGGAATGGATGAATGAATGACTCAGCCTCTCTGAACTTCACTTGGTCCCCTCATCTGAGTGACAGTTCCTGCTCTCTGAGCCTGTTTCCACATCTGTTAAAAAAGGGAGAGGACCCCAGCAGTCCTACACTATAGGTCACACAGGTATACCATGAAGAAACAATGAGACAGAATATGTAAAAATACTCGACATGCAATAAAGCACTGGACAAATGGAAGAGCCTGTACTATTGTCATTTTCCCATTAGTACCTACCCCCATTTTAAGGAAGTAACTGTAAACTAGGATAAGGATATATGAAAGTTGTACGCAGAACTTGGACTGTAAGTGCTCAAAATTTTCTGTAGATTGATAAATAAACAGTCTCAAATTCCCCAGGCAAGGGCAGTGGTAGAATAAGAGTACCCTAGCCCAAGACCTGAAGACTTTCATAGAAGACTAACACATCAAGGGGAAAAACAAAGCTGCTCTGATCAGGGATCCAGGAGAGTTCTGAAGGCTGGGGACCAAATACAAACAGTTAATAGAAAAGAGGATGAGACAGTCAAACCTTCCCTTCCTGCTGTGAGTGCTTCTGTATTCTTTTAAATTTTATTGTTTTTTTGTTTTGTTTTTGTTTTTGGTAACAATGAACATACTATTGCTCTTTTTTTAAAGCAAAACCTTCTTAGGGGGGGAAAAAAACCCTTCCCCTTTCTTTCTCCAGGAGGCCTGTGCTAACTTGTATCAACACTTTCCAGTTACCTTGTGCCCCACCCCCTCCCAGTAAGCATGGCCCTCCTGTCTCCTCACTCTCTGTGCTGGCACCATGCATGGCCACACATGGGCTCACTGAGTACATGTCCATAGCACTTTCCTACACACTCTCACCAATATCTCAGTCTTGTGTTGGAAGTTACCTGCTTTATACTGGTGGGCCTGTCTTTTTCAAAGAACTTAGGCTCCTGTGTATATGTGGGAGAGTATGGGTGTAGCTTCTCAGGCTCAGGGCTGGGGACTGGAGGCCATGGATTCTCAGTAACTAGTTGTGTGATCCTGACCTGTCTCACTTTCCTCCGTGGTCTCACTTTCCTCCGGGCCTCACTTTCCTCCATGGCAAAATAACGGAACAAATGATTTTTTAAGTCCCTGCCAGTCCTAAAATCTTAGGATTCTAAATACATGTAATGTCAAAATTTGAGAAGTGGATTCCTAACAGATTCAAGCATTAGCAAGACTTCCAAAGAGAAGACAACTCCCCCGGCTGCTGTCTGCAGGAGGAAGAGAGTCCCAGGCGTGGATATGGGGCGGTTTTGAGTTATTCTGGCTAACCAGCTCTTCCACTCAGGGGAGGGAGGTGCCACTTGATTTTTCTTCCTCTTTCTTTATGACCAATCAATACAAAGCGGCCACTGAACTTCAATCGTGCATTGTTCCAACTGATTTCCGGATCCTTAACCAGCTCTCAGCTGCAGCTGGGGAGGAGGCCAAAGGGTGGGGAGCCCTGGCCCACCTGCATCAGAGGCCTGGAAGCAGTGAGCCATGCAGACTCAATCATGATGACTATCTGGGCAACAGGGCTCTGGCTGGAGCCTCCCAGAAGGTCCTGTTTACAGTAATAACAGCACCAGGCCAGCCGGTCAGAGCAGAAGCAAGGCGCCTGGGGCTAGAATCCACACACAGCCTCCATCTGCGCTTTATCTACCCTGTCAGCCTGGGCTGAGAGGGGCAGGGCAAAGGAGGAAGAAGACTGCTCTCAGAACCCAGCTCAGGCCAGGGGACTTCAGGCAGGCTCCTGGTGCTCTACTCCACAAACACAAGCCCTTTCTGGCATCTTCTGCATTTGCTACTTGAACTAAATAAGCATTCTCCTTCAAGGCCCCTCTTGGGACTCTTCCTCTAGGAAGCTCTCCAGATGCTCTCCCTACTAGGGAGATGGCCCACTCCAGCCCTGCCATACCTGAACTCATCCAAAGGGAAGCCGGTGAGCAGTGTGGGAGGAGAAAGACAGGCATTTATACAGCCTGCAAACTTTGTAACTAGTTATTTCCTATCATAAAAGGTTTTAAATTTCCAGATGTAAAGAATGATCTATAGAGATCAGTCCAGTCCTTCCTTTTATATACATACAAACACAGATGTTCACAAAGCATCAGCCTTCAATTACACTAGTTTGGACATGAGCCTGTATCTGTCTCTTCCAGACTGTGTGACTGTGGCAGGTTATGTTGACCTCTCTGAACCTCAGTCAACTTACCTTACCAGCCTGTCAGACCTACCTAACAAGGAGGCTGAGCTTAACCAAAAGAAATAACGTATGCAAAGCATTTACGTTTGCAAACGTTAGTTGTCATTACAAGTGTTCTATTTGTTCATAAGTACACAGCAGAGGAGCTGTATCAGATCCTCACTGAACAGTGCTGGATTAAACAGAATGAAGTCCAAAACAGGTTGACCATTCTTGGTCCCATCTCTCATAGTTTCTAGCAGGAACATGACATACATTAAAGTGTAGAAAAAATTTTTTTAACGATTTTATTTATTTACTTGACAGAGAGAAACACAGCCAGAGAGGGAACACAAGCAGGGGGAGTGAGAGAGGGAGAAACAGGCTTCCGGGTGGGCAGGGAGCCCAACATGTGGCTCGATCCCAGGACTCCGGGATCATAACCTGAGCCAAAGGCAGATGCTTAACAACTGAGCCACTCAGGAGCCCCCAGAGATTATTTCTTTAAACTTTATTTTGAAATGATTTCAAGCATATTGAGTAGTTACAAAAATAGCACACAAAACCTCAGATCTGTCCCTCACTCAGATTCTCATTACATTTTGCCTCTTGTGCTTAATCACTCCTTTTCTCTGTTTTTTCCTGGACCATGTGAAAGTTAGTTTCAGACATTATGCCTCTTTACTCCCAAACACTTCTGCAGATATTTCCTAGCACGAGGCTGATCTCTTACATAACTACTAACCAACAATGATCAAATTTGGGACCCTTAACATTGATAAAATATCTTTATCTAATATTCAAATTTCATCAACTACCCCAATAATATCCTTCATAACAATTTCCCCTGTAAACCAGATATAAGCTAGGATCAATATTAGAATCAGGCACTGCATGTGTCTTCAGTTTCCTTTCACCTAGAATGAAACAGTTGCTCAGCTTTTCTTTGATTTTTATAATTCTAACACTTTTGCACAGTAAGGCTAGTTTGTTTGTAGAATGTTCTTCAATTTGGATAACGATTTTTTGAGGAACACATTTCCTATTATTCACCCATTCGTTCCACAAACTTTTCATGAGGCCATGGTTACTGTAAGATTCTAAGCAGGAAGAGTTCCAGTGTCCTTGCCTTCAAGGCACTGACTGTTCAGCTCCACACCTGGCAAACAGCTAAAATATAAGCGGGGACCCCAGAGAAGGTACCATGTGAGCGCAGATCAGAGCAACAGAACCACAAAGACATCTCCCTGGAGGCAGAGGCATGAGCTGTGCCAGAAAGGACAGGCAAAAATACCGATTCCCCTAATGACTTCCTAAGGTCCTCCTAAGGAAATAGCTCTGTTTCCCTAAGCAGTGTGTGCTAGGGCTGGGATGCAATAAAACATGAAAATCAACAATACAAGACTAGATAGGAGAGGGGGTGGCCCAGGGCACCCACATCTGTGTACCACTGCCCAGGGCTAAATGCTATGTCCCAGTCAGCAGCTGCCCTGGTAAGTTGGTGACAAGAAGGAAAGCCTTGTCTAGGCAGCTGAAGTGTGGGGAAGGGCCATGGGCGCCACCTACTGGCACTGCAGCAGGACTCAAGCCTGCTAGGCAGGGCAGCTGGGCAGCTGGCTGGGTTGCCAGAAAGCTTGTCATATGTGGTATGACAGTGAGACACTGAAATGGCTCAAACGTCTCAAAAAGGGTTGGCACTTGAGCTACACTGCCAAGGTTCAGAACCCCATGAGCTTTTCAGTAAAGACTGGATTGTGCAAAGCTGTTCAAAATACCTGGCCCAACAGGTAGGGGCAAAGATTAGGTTCATTCCAGTAACAAAACTAAGTAGCACCTTCTTAAAGCCAGGCTCTGTGTTGGGCACTAAGGGTCCAGAGATGAAACACACATGGACCTTGCTCACAAGGAGCTCCCAGTCTGAACTGGGGTTGGGGAAATGGGACAAGCCCACAAATAAGCACTTTAAGTATCATGGGGCTCTGAGAGCTCTTTGTACAGATTCAGTAAGCATGCACCATACTTGGCTCTTTGTGTGGTGGAAAGCTCTTGAATGGTGCAGTCAAAAGAACTCACACTTCCTGAGAGGCCTACTATGTGTCAGGCACCTGAAATTTATGATCACATCTGATCTTGTGACAAGTTAAGGACTTGCTTTAAGTGACTGGCCAGTAAGTGGCAGCTTGGAATTAGGACCCATGCTCTCTCTACTGAACTACACTGCCTTCTAGGGCACATATCCCATTTTTTCCCCTTCTTTCCCACATTTAGCCTGAGGCCAGCACACTATAGGAATCTGATGGGACTAATCAACTGACAAAAAATGATAAAAAAGGAAAAGCCTTAAGTAGAAAGGAAGGATCTGAGGGACGGCGATACTCTTTGATTGTTCTACTTTCTAGAACCTTCTCTCCTGGAAGAAATCTTCTCCTAGACTCAAGATGAGATAGGCCCAATCCATCCCTTCTTCTTCCTCACAGCAGTCTCTGCACTAGCTCCACAACTTTCATACTCATGTGGCAATACAATGCTTTAAAGTGGTCTTGACTTTAGGTTAAAACAAGCTTGGCAAACAAAACCAATCAAAGTTTAAAGAAGCACAGGAAGCCCTAGTTCTTAGTAGGCTGGGCTGACTATAAGCTTAACAGAATCTAGGAGTACCATGCAGCTGCCAAAAAAGTGAGTGCAAATTCAGGCCATATTAATAGAAGCTTAAAATCTATAACAAAGGGGATGACTGCCCTGCTCCTCACAACTGTAATCATGTCACAATTCAGAAATGGCACCAAAATTTGGGGGCCATTTCATCAGGAAATGACCAGGATGGGGAGAAGACTTGAAAGCACAGTTTAGGGAACCAAGGCTTATTTGGTTTGGGGTTCTGTCTCCTAATATTTTAAGGTCTGGAACAGGGAAAGGAAGCTGGGTAGACCCAGAGGACAGAGTAGGGGCTAAAAAGGGCAGCTGCAGAGGAAGCTAATGCGTAATGATAGCCCACTATATGTCGAGTGTGAGGCTAGTGCTTCTACACATACCACTTCAGAATAAATCACGAGATAAAATATTTTTCTAATTACAAAGTGCCTTTGCTTACGTTACTCCAAATGTCCAGAAAGTCTTGTATCCAAATACTACCTATCTCCAGGCCCAGAATAAATGTTCCCTTGACTATGAAGCCATAACTTTTCTTAGTACTAATTACAATTCTCTTACCAGACTGCAAGTTCTTGAAAGGCAAAGGTCATCGTGATACATGTTTATGCTCCTCCTCGATGCCAAACAGGGCATAATGCTTATAATGGACCTTAAGAATAAACGCCAAGGGGGGCGCCTGGGTGGCTCAGTTGGTCGAGCGACTGCCTTCGGCTCAGGTCATGATCCCGGAGACCCGGGATCGAGTCCTGCATCGGGCTCCCTGCTCGGCGGGAGGCCTGCTTCTCCCTCTCTCACTCCCCCTGCTTGTGTTCTCTCTCTGGCTATGTTTCTCTCTGTCAAATAAATAAATAACATCTTTAAAAAAAAAAAAAGAATAAACGCCAAGGAAAATAAACAAACAAATAAATAAATAAATGCCAAAGAAGATATAAAAATGAAGAGTATGTGAAAAGATGCTCGATGGATGGACCATTAACCATCAGGAAAATGCAAATCAAAACTACAGTGAGATATCACTTCTTACATACTAGGATGACGATAATAAAAAAGACAGATAATAACAAGTATTGGCAAAGACTGGAGAAATCAGAACACTCATTCATTGCTTATAAGAATGTAAAATGGTAGAGCCACTCTGGAAAACAGTCTCGCAGCTCCTTAAAATGTTAAACATAGAGTTAACTGTATGACCCAGCAGTTCCATTCCTAGGAATCTACCCAATAGATATGAAAACAAACATTCACATAAAAACATATACATGAATGTTCAGAGCAAAATTACTCACATTAGCCAAAAGTAAAAATATAAACGTCCATCAACTGATGAAAGGATAAATAAAATGTGATGTATCTATACACGGAACATTATTCAGCCACAAAAAGGAACAAAGGACTGATTCATGCTGCAACATGAATGAATCTAGAAAACATTATGCTAAGTGAAAGAAGTCAGCCACAAAAGACCACACTGTCTGATTTCTTTTATATGAAATGTCCAGATAGGCAAATCTATAGAGGCAGAGAGTAGATTAGTAGTTTCCAGGGTCTGGCAGGAAGGGAGAACAGGGAGTGACTGTTAATGAGACTAGGGTCTTTTGCAGGGTGAGAGGGTAATGAAAATGTTCTGGAATGGGATAGCAATGATCATCATATAATTTTATAAATCTACCAAAACCACTGTACCCTTTAAAGGGGTGAATTTGGGTGCCTGGGTAGCTCAGTGGGTTAAAGCCTCTGCCTTCAGTTCAGGTCATGATCCCAGGTTCCTGGGATCGAGGCCTGCGTCGAGCCTGCTTCCTCCTCTCTCTCTGCCTACTTGTGATCTCTCTCTCTGTGTCAAATAAATAAATAAAATCTTTAAAGGGGTGAATTTTATGGTATGTAGATTATATCTCAAAAAGAAAAAAAAAGAATGAATGAATGCTTACTCAATCAGCGTCTGCTTCTCCTTCAGGAAGCAGAGAGGGCCTCATACCTTAGAGAAGGTCAACTGAGGACGAGATGTTGCCCAAAAAAAACCTTTTTTGGTGGTAGGGGGGAGAAAGCTATTCAGGACTTAAATACTGAAAAGGAAGTGAGGCCAGAGACCAAAGTGCCTTGGATCCTGTGCAGGGGCTATAAGTAAATGTCACCGGCCCTGGAAAGGATCCTGCCCTGTCTACTGGACTCTGAACCCCTGGGAATTCAGAAGCCTCCCCCAATTGTTTGTGCTTTACACCCTGTCCCTGCTCACTATCCATCTGTAAAAGCTGGTCAAACACACAGACTTTATGGGAGGCCTGGGTGCTATTCCCCCCAAACAAAAGGGCATTGAGATGGAAGCCTCAGCTCAGTCTCAGAGAGGATTCTTAGGCAGCCTTCCTGGGTCTCCCATCCACATGAATGGAGGGCCCAGAGCCTGGCCAGCCTGCCCAGCTGCTGTATCCTCCTGCTGGGCAGCCTCTGGAGAATAAACAGGGTTTTATTTGACCCATCAATCAACCTGCCAGACTCTATCTGTACTGTGTGCCTTCTGAGTGCCCAACCAGCCTTGTGTGACTAGATGTGGTGCAGGTGGGAGGAGGTGCCATCCACTTTGCTGTGACAACACAGCCTGGGTGAGGAGACACGGGCACGAGAGGCAAGGAGGCGAAAACCCTACGTGATACTATACGGTGCAGACTGTAAGGCCATGGGAATGTGATACGAAAGCTCACCACGGGCTAGAACAAGTAGTGAACTGCAGTGAGAAAAGCACATTCTTTGGGTCTCAGCTTAAATCACAGCTCCACTATTTACTAGCTGTGAGGTAGTGAGCACGAAATCTAAGCCTCAAGTCTTCTCATCTGGAAAAGATATAACACAATCTGTTCTGCAATACTGTGGCAAGAAAGGAAAACAATACACATACAGTTCCTAGTACTCTTCCTCAGAGAGAGCGGATATTCAATAAATGCCAGCTATTACTACCAGTGAGGGAGAGCTTTCTGGAGGTGGAAGGGCTTGAGGTGGGCAACGAAGCACGAACTGGATCTAGACAGAAGGACGGGTACAGCTGAAAGCACCGCAAATGCTTCCAGGTAGAATGAGTAAGCTGCATGTTTAGGACTGGAATGGGGTTCTCGGGATGGAAGGGAAGGCCAGGCTTGACTGGTGGGATGGCGGGGCGGGGCGGGGGGGGGGGGGTTGTTGATGAAGAATAGGGGGAAGGACAGAAGGTTCTTCAGGAACCTTGTAGATTCCCAAAAAGGCAGACAGAAGTGGTTCTCTCTCTAGCTAGAAAGCACTTCCTAAACAGGAAAAGGGAGCCTAGAAGAGTGCTGAGGAAACTGTGACCCCAGCAAGCCTCTTTCTGCCTCGGGTCTCCTCCTCTGTGAAATGAAGCAGTATGCCACTTCTAAGTGGGCAACTTTGGAAATTACTCAAGTAATCCTTATTTCTGTTTCATCGTCCGTGAAATGGGGCTATTACAACTTGCACAGTTGTGAGGACTTAGTGATTAAAGCCTACATAATACCTGGCTCAAAAAAGGCGTTTAATAAGCATCAGCCACTATCAGCAATATTTAACAGTATTAAAGTATTATTTTGTAATTTTTTATAGTACACATACCTATATATAAATTATATGCATGAAAAATTATGCGATTAAAAAGTAATACCTTATAAAAAGTTAATAAAATTCTGCATACATGTAAGTTCTAAAAAAAAGGAGTAAAACCACTTACTATTTAAGTAAAACGAAATAGTAAGTGGTGCTTTTTTGCCCCACTTACTATTTATTTACCTTGGCTTTGTTAGTCTGGGAGGTCTTTGAATGCTCCCACTAAAAGCTTAGGAAACATGTACAGGTAAAAACTGAATATTCAGAAAATTCTAGCCATTACCTTAATTTCTTTTTCTAGTTATGGGGCAGTGTAATTAACAACACTTAGTAACAAAACTTACTATATACAGAGCATTCAGTATGTGCTAGGCATAGCACTAAGCAGTTTTTCTCATTTATCACTCTCAGCAAAGGTATGAGGTAGGTCAGTCATCTCACTTTGCAGAGGAAGAATCTAAGGCTAGAAGAGATGAGGCAACTTTCCCAAGGCCACAGAGCTGACAAATGGCACAGCTGGAATTCAACCCTTGTTTTCTCAGACTCACAGCTCGAGTCAAACCTTGCTTTCTCAGACTCCAGAGTCCTTACCACTGGGATTCTTGGCAGTGATATGAGAGCCTCTGACAGACCCACTGACTGAGTCAGAGGGGAGAACAACTTGCTGCCTTGGAGGAGTCTGGACCTGGGACTCCTGATCAGAAGGGAGGAGAGGGAAGGAACTAGAATGTAAAAGAACCTCAAAGTTTGAAAGTGAGATTAAAAAAAAAAAAATGAGTTTGTCTGAGAAAGCTTTCACACAGGACAGGGACAGAGCAGGAAGTGTGAGGCAAGAGGCTAAAATGAATATCGTAAGCTCAGGGACACATTTAGCTTGACTACTCTTGGATTTCTCTCCCTCGGTTTCCAGGAAAATTCCTTGGGAAAAAAATCCAACTGGTTCTAGCCATGCTGATAGGATTTGTGTTATGGTCACGACTGAGTTGAGGTTTTCAAGAAGCAGCACTCGGGCCACAGCAATAGTGCTGGGAAGACAGCCTGACAGCTGCCCCTGCTGCGGGTCCCTGAGGAGCTGCAGCTTTGTGACCTAGCCTGCCTCCATGGCTGGACCAGTGCCAAAGACAATCCTGGCATACACAAGCTGGTAATACAGATGGGCTCCTGATGTTCCTCAGCCATTAGAACAGTTGTTGATCAGGTCAACCCAACAACCCCCACCACCACCACCAATCAGTTACCACTGCTGTTAGAATAAAGACAAAGCCCCTCACTCTGAGGGTTTAACGTTTATTCTAGCCGCTCCCATGCCCCCAGGGCTGCAGGTTCCAGTCCTTTTCAGTCCTTCACATTTGTCATCACTCCTCCTTCCACTGGGTCTTTGTAAATAAAAGTTCCTTCTGCCAGGAAAGCTCTTCTGCCCTTCTTCACCTAGGTTAGCTCCTCACCAGAGCTCAAGCTTTCTCTGAGAAACTTTCCCTAATCAGAACAAATCCACAAGAGGCTCTAGGATTATCTTTACTCTCCCTTGCAGCATCTGTCACACCTGTAATTTTTCTTTTCTTCTTTCTTGTCTTTCCTTTCCTTCCTTCCTTGTTCCTTCCTTCCTTCTCTCTCTTTCTATAATTTTAAATTTGCACAATTAACATCTGAGTAGGCCTTAAGCTCTGTGTATTTTTGGCTTACCATAGATCCATCAGGGCCTAGCAAAGTGCCAGCACACAGTAGACACTATTTGTTGAATATTATTTTTTCAAAGGGAGGTCAGTTCTCTGTTTATAGGCTTATTATAACTGTAAATAACTATTAACATTTGCCTAACTCTTCACCATTTACAAAATACTTATGCAATATTCAGTAAGTACCTGCTAACTATGTGAACAGTGATAAACAGCAGCAATGCTCTGCCATCTATAAAACCCACAGGTTAAGGGGCCAAAGCCACAGAGCCGAGAAGCAGTAGGGCCAACACTAGAGGCTCTATCCCAGGGCTGGACTCCCTTTCAGGGACACCCCTCCTCCCTACAAGCCACACCCACAGGCCTTAGTTGTTCTCTGCTTCTGCGCTTGGCCAACCACCTGACTCTGCTGGGCTTCTGTGCAGTTCACTGGTTGCTTCCACAACTCACCTACCTATGAAGTTCAGAAAAAGCTGCCAATCTTGTCATCCCCAACCACCTTCTATCACCAGGGAGCAAGCAGAGACCCAATCACACACCTCTGCAGAACTGCTTTCCTGGTATTTCAGTGTGTGATCTGGACCTTTCCAAAGGGACTCAGTTTTTTTCTGCAGAGCTAAACACTGGGAAGTGTATTTCAAAGTTCTCAGTGGGACCCCCATTAACATGATTTAGAAACTAAGACTCAAAGAGGGAAGTTCTATGACTTATTATGGGTCCCAGAGCCAGTGTGAAGTGGAACCCAGATCTGCTCATTCTAAAAATCTTGTATTCTTTTTGTAACATTAAACTGCCTCCTGACATCCTAGTATTCAAAAAACCCATGGGTGTTATGCCCCAGCATTCAAAAACCAGTGTGATGATCTTAAGAAACTCTCATAACAAGCATCAAATTAGAAGTGTGACACCAATTAGGCCTTGACCTTTGGTCTAGAATAAAACTTTTGTTTCAATCTACCATAAACCACAAGGACATTTAAATATTTACTGGTTAAGAGAGCTGGATGTTTGGTTGCTCTGATGCCATCATTAATATCTTCCTATCCAGCCAAAATGATACAACAATCAATAAACAGACAGCCTCTCTGAGGACCTGAGACAGGCAAATGTATTTACCAGCCAGGGTTTTTGTTAATTAGATAAAATCCCTGGATCAATGTGCAGAACATTTACCTATGCTGTAGCTGAGCACATTCTGGATACCTTAGTCCTGGCATAGGGACAGCAAGTGCCTCAAGCCCCAAGCTGGGGCATCCAGGGACAAGAACCAAAACAAGCAATCAAAGTAAAACTAGAACAAATGTGTTTTAACTCTCAACAAAATCTAACCCTTTCTTCTTTTCTGAACTGTAAACCAAATCAGGTTTTTTTCCCAAAGGATCTAGTAAACAAATCTGAGCTGGTATTAATTCTTTAATTTTCTAAAACCATGAAACCAGAAATCAAAACAAGATAACAAAACAATCTCTACGTGCGCCTGGGTGGCTCAGTCAGTTAAGTGTCTGCCTTCAGCTCAGGTCATGATCCCAGGGTCCTGGGTTGGAGTCCTGCATCGGGTTCCCTGCTCCACATGGAGCCTGCTTCTCCCTCCCCCTCTGCCTGCTGCTCCCCGTTTCTGTGCAGCGCTCTCTCTCTCTGTATCAAATAAATAAATCTTTAAAAAAATCTCTGAAGTGATCACGGAGATTTTTTTTTGAGAGGCAACATGGAATATACAGTGGGAAGAGTCAGAATGATGCCTACATTCAACTGCCTATTGACATCTTCACCTGAGTATCTCACTAGCATGTTAACTTTAGCATGTTTAAAAACAAGTTCATAATTTTTTCCTCCCAACCCAGCTCTCCTCTAGCACTTTCATCTGAGTGAAGAGCATCTGCACACCTGAAACTCATTCTTAACCCCTTCTTCTCCCTAATCAATAATATCCAATTGTGTTCATTCATTCAACATTCATTTATTAGTACATACGATGATGTATCAGACACTAATACTGCTATAACCACCATCCAGTCCTGTCTAGCTTACTTCTTCCATCTCTGCCAACATCTTAGTCCAAGTCTTCACCTGCCATCAGCCTCTTCTAGACTATTCCAGTTGCTTCCAACCAGTCTTCCTGCATCCACCATGGCTCTCTATCAGTCTATTCTCCATGGAGCAAGTAGAGGGATCTTTTACAATTACAGATCTAGATCATGTCACCAGGCCTTTCTCTCGTTCATGCTCGCTCTCTCTCGCTCTCTCTCTCTCTCACACACACACACAAGCGTGCACACGCACACAGGTTAAAATTCTTTAGTGGTTGCTCAGTGATTTTAGTAAAAATAAAAATCATCACTATGGCCTACAGACCCAGTGTGGTATGGTCCTTGCTCAAATCTCCAGGTTCAGTTCATGTCACTGTGCCCTTGCTCTCTAGAGTCCCTTCAGGTTGGCCTTCTCTCAATCAATTCCTTGATTCTTTACATCTGTTCTTGACTTACGGTCTTCCACCCTACTGTTCCCTCCAACTGAATGTAATTCCACCTTTCTCTTCATCCTTCAGAGCTCACTTCAATTTGATGTACTCCAGTGCTTTCCCTTACTGAAACATACCCTCTTCTCTACTCCTCCTAGATCTAAGGTTAGATTCCCAAGTGCCTTGTACTTCCCTTTTTAAATAAGTTTGAAGATACAATTAACATACCATATAATCCACCCATTAAAAGTGTACAACTCAGGGCGCCTGGGTGGCTCAGTTCGTTGGGCGACTGCCTTCGGCTCAGGTCATGATCCCGGAGGCCTGGGATCGAGCCCCACATCGGGCTCCCCACTCGGTGGGAAGCCTGCTTCTCCCTCTCTCGCTCCCCCTGCTTGTGTTCCCTCTCTCGCTGTGCTTCTCTCTGTCAAATAAATAAATAAAATCTTTTAAAAAAAGGTGTACAACTCTATCATTTTTAGTAATATTCAGTTGTACAGTCTTGACTACTAACTCCAGAACAGTTTCATCATCCCCAAAAGAAACTCCAGACCCATTAGCAGTCACTCCCTATTCCCTCCCAACACCAACCTCTCCAGTCTTTGGCAATAACTAATCTATTTTCTGTCCCTATGGATTTGTCTATTCTGGGCCCTTTATATAAACTGAATCATATGCTATGTGGTCTTTTGTCTGACTTCTTTCAGTTAGCATCATGTTTTCAAGGTTCACTGATGTTGTAACATATAGCAGTACTTCATTTCTTTGCACTAATGAATAATATTCTACTCTGTAGCTATATCGTATTTTTATTTATCCATTTGACCATTTACGGACTTTGGGGTTGTTTTGCTCTTTGGGGTATTATGAATAACAATGCTATGAACATTCATGTTCGCGTCTTCATTTCTCTGGGTTATGTACCTAGGAGTAGACTTGCTGGGTCATAAAGTAACTCTATGTTTAACATACTGAGAAAATGCCAACCCTTTTCCAAAGTAGTTCCACCATTTCACAGCCCCACCACCAGTAAGTGAGGGTTCCAATTTCTCTACATTCGACAAACACTTGGTATTATCTTTCTGTTTACAACTATCCTAATAGGTGTGATGTGGTATCTCATTGTGGTTTTGATTAGCATTTCCCTAATGACTACTGATGTTAAGCATCTTTATGTGGTGTACTGAGAATCAGGTGTGCTCATTTGAATATCTTCTTTAGAGAAATATCTATTCAGATTCTTTGTCCATTTTTAAATTTGGTTATCTTCTTACTGATGAGTTAAAAAGAGTTCTTTATATATTCTGGGTACAAATCTTTTATCAGATATATAATTTGCAAATATGTTCTTCCATTCTGTGGGAGTCTTTTTCACTTTCTTTTTTTTTTCTTTTTAACGATTTTATTTATTTATCTGACAGAGAGAAACACAGCTAGACAGGGAACACAAGAAACAGGGGGAGTGAGAGAGGGAGAAGCAGGCTTCCTGCTGAGCAGGGAGCCCAATGCAGGGCTCCATCTTGATCCCAGGTCTCTGGGATCATGACCTGAGCCAAAGGCAGACACTCAACAACTGAGCCACCCAGGCACCCCTCTTTTTCACTTTCTTGAAGGTGTCCTTTGAACACAAAATTTTCAATTTTGATGAAGTCCAATTTACTTTTTTCTCTGTTTTCTTGTGCTTTTGATGCTATATCTAAGATGGCTTTGCCCAACCCAAGGTCACAAAGATTTACTTCTGTTTCAAGAGTTTTATAATTTTAGCTCTGACATTTAGGTCTCTGATCCATTTTGAGATAATTTTGGTGTATGGGTGAGGTAGGGCTCCAACTGCATTTTTTTGGTATGTGGATATCCAGTTGTCCCAGTACCATTTGTTGAAAAGACAAACTGCTCTTCATTTTTAAGCACAAAATTCTGTCTGCATAATTAGTCACTGGCTCCCAGTTAGACTGTCAGTACCAAGAGGGCAGGGACTGTGTTAATTTGGTTCACCGCTGCATTTCTAGCATTCAGCTCAATACCTACCTCCTAGTAAGTACTCACAAACCTTGGTCAAATGAAGTATTATTTGTTATAATGAACACTCTACAATTCTATGGATTATACGCATTATCTCCATGTTACCTAAGCTCATAGAAGTTAGGCAACATGTACCTTATTTTGCTGGTTCTCAATTTTGACTCATATGCCCCATCCTCCCCTAGGAAAGGAGTTAGTGAACTCCCCCAGGGTAGGAATTGCTTCTCCTTCCTCATGGTGTTGCCACCAGCACAAATTCAGCTCAGAGCTAGGCACAGAAGACAGGCTGGACAGATGAATGAGGGACAAATGGACAATGCCCTCCATGGCCAGGTCCCTCCCTCTCTCCAGTTCCTCCTGACCTCAAAGTGTGATCAAGCAATACCAAACAATGTAATTCCCCCTTCCCACCATACACCCTGGGCTGTTT
>PITA01018783.1:0-39414 GCA_004023965.1 Spilogale gracilis
AAAAAGTTTAAAAAAATAAAATAAAATGATTTTTTAATTTACAGAAATAATAGTGAATAAATATACTAATGTGATATATACAGTTAAAGTCACTTTTTAAATCCAGTATTTGTATTTTTACCTTAAATCTCACAAAACCCTTACCTATGGAAGATTAACATAAAAGTGTTAGTTTAAGATGACGATTTATTTAAGTGGTCAGCATTTGGACATCTCTGAAACTACGTGTGTAAAAGTTTTAAAACAAAAAATAAATTGTTAGTTTAAAGATAAAAATCAAAGTAACACAGTGTAGAGTTGCTGGCTTATATAGCCAGCTACCCGCCAGCTACGCATTTTTTTCTGCCTAGTAGTATATGTATAAACTTCTTAAGGTTTTGTTTATTAGAGAGACAGCAAGAGTGTGAGCAGGGGGAGTGCCAGAAAGAGAGTGAGAGTGAGTGAGAGGAAGAAGCTGACTCCCTGCTGAGTGTATGAGCCCAACACAGGGCTCCATCCCAGGACTCTAGCTGAAGTCAAGACTCTTAACCGACTGAGCCACCCAGGCGTCCCGTAGATATATGTAAAGTATTTTATGGTATGTGCCAAACTCAGAGGGTTTATGTATGCTTTTAATTTGTTTTTTTAAAATATGCTGACACCTTAATTGATACTAATATTAAACATAGCTTATATTTGAAGGTCAGAGTGTCAATTTTATTTCTGATATATCTCTGCAGTGCATTTTTAGGTCCGAAAGACCTTTTTCCATATAAGGAATACAAAGACAAGTTTGGAAAGTCAAACAAACGGAAAGGATTTAATGAAGGATTGTGGGAAATAGAGAATAACCCGGGAGTGAAGTTTACTGGGTACCAGGTAATGGTTTGTTTCATTGTTAGATCTCATTTCTTTGGTTTTTAACTCTCTTTGGGGTCTTTCTTATATGTCCTTTGTACTGGTAGTTACCCTCCATCTATTTGAACTCAGAATTCTTTTTAGCTCCAGTAACGTTTGGATTACATGTGATTCTGTTACCCAAGAGGGTTCAAGTCAAGTGGTCACGGGAAAATTGAAGTTGACCATTTTTTGAAAAGTTGACCTTTATTTTGAAAATCTTGAGAGTAAGCGGAATGCTTTCAGATTAAAATAGAATGGTTCTTTTCACGGTCTATATTCTTATTATTTTCTTCAAAAATTGTAATCAGCCAATATGTTGCTATTTCTTAGGCGATTCAGCAGCAGAGCTCCTCGGAAACTGAGGGAGAAGGCGGGAACACTGCCGATGCGAGCAGCGAGGAGGAAGGGGATAGAGTAGAAGAAGATGGAAAAGGCAAAAGGAAGAGTGAAAAAGCAGGTTCAAAACGGAAAAAGTCCTACACTTCAAAGGTGACTGAGAACCTTTTCCATTGTTACTGATGTTATGTGCATATTCTGTAAGGTCTTAGATGATTCTGAATTCATTCCTTGGACGCATGGGAAGGATCCTAGCTCTGTGAACCTCTGCCTCTAGAGACAGTAAGAGAGCTGAGGGGAAAAGGACAGGTTACCTTAAAGGTGAGGGCATCTTCCGGGCTGATCTGGCACTGAAAATACCACTTCTTAGTTAGAGAAGGACTGTTCTTTCGTCAAGGGTACGAGAGTAGTAGGTATGCCTCCTACAGGACCTCCCAAATGAGCTGGGAAGAATTTAGGAATATAGGAGACTCAGTACCATTCAGGACAAGTCTGTGCAAAGAGAAGGATATACTCTTGGCCTGTCTTTCTGCTTTAAGACTGTGCAAATAATAAATAAAAATGATAAGGGGCTCTGAAGGCAATGAGTGGGAAGAGCATGTGGGTCGGGTAGGATGGCCAGGCTTTTCTGAAGACAAAAAGTTCATATTGAGGCCCGAAGAAAGAGCAGAGGAGGAGGGCTGGGTGGGGCAGAGCAGCCAAGATCTGAGGCAGGAAGGGTCTGCGTGTCCAATTGAAAGAAGACAAGCGTGGTTGGAGCGGCTTAGTGGTGGAGACTTGGGTGCTGCGCGAAGGAGTTTGGATTTATTCCCAAGGTAAATAGAGGAGTGACATGGTCTTAGATTTACACGTTGAAAGTCCAGATTTTTCATACAGTAATTTTAGATGTGCAGGTGAGCAAACTATGAGAGTGTGAAAATTGTTCACCTTTAGAAACTGAAAGCAGGATAAATAGATCTTTGAAGACCAGAGATTGGTACAGGGTTCACTATATAGGTCTGTCACACGATTGACTACTTTTACTTCCCTTTAGATTCTGGTATTTAGTGGCTGGACAGGTGTCGGCAGCTCCCAAAACCAAGCACCAGGAGCTGACTGGATTATCAGCGTTTTATTTTTCAGTCTACAAAACCCATCCAGCTAGCAGACAGGTGAAATTGTATGATGATGTATTACTTCCTGCGTACCTGATGAGAAGCATGGAATCTGCCTTGGATGGGGACGAAGTGTGCAAATCACAACAAAATAACTACCTTCCAGTGCATTTTTATAAGATTAATTTTGTTTTAGTATTTTGGATTTCACTTAAATACCCAATTTAGTTGACATTTTTTATTCATGATTGCCTGCTGAGCTGTGTGATGTGTTGTACTCTTCTAAATTACCTAAGCTACCTGAGGTATCTGAGGCATTTGATAGTGTGGATACTGTGGCTTTTCAGTGTCATTATTTCCTCACTCGTTGTGAAAACCAGAAGTCACGGGGCTCCGACCTGATGTGGATATGTAATTTAAAGCAGTGAAGGGGCAAAGGCATACTTTGCTTACTGAGGTCTATCTGTTTTAGATTAAGGGATCATCTTTTTCTTCCAAAGTTCACAACTTCCACGACCACTAAAGAACCACTATTTTTAAATTTCGTTTTTACTATGTTTTTTATTGTTGAGATAAATTATGCACAAACATCAAGACTTCAGAAGCACATAAATGATTTTTGATTTTTAGTATTGACTGAGAAACTTAGCACAGTGGTTCTCAGATTTGCACATGCATCAGAATTACCTGGAGAGCTTGTTAAAGACACACATTGCTAAGCCTCACTGCCTCCATTTCTGTCTGAGTAGGTCCTGGGTGTCAGGGTCTGAGAATTAAATTTTCGGGTAGGGCTGATGCTGCTGATCTGGGAACCACATGTAGAGAAGCACTTTCCTGACATAATCTCCTTTCTCCTTGGCTTCCCAAATGTTTCCTTTTTGTTGAATATAGTGATCTTTTTTTTATACCTACTTCTTAAGGTTAAATAATCTTCCTTTGCCACTGAGAACCAGTAGTTCACAAACTTTTACCTACATCTCAGTCAAAAGCAGATATGAAGGAAGTTATGTGTCTGTCTCTTTGGCAGTAAGTATATGAATAATTCATATCTGAGCCGTGACAGATACTAGAAAACTACAGGTCAGAATATTTAGTGTTATTTACATTATTTACTTTATTTACATAAATATTTACATTATTTACTGTATAAAGTAGGGCAAATCAGAGAGCCCACAACACAGTAAACTGGTGATGAAGCTAAATCACTAGTCATCTTAGTTAAAAACAAAAACAAAGGTGGCACCAGTCAGACACACAAGCATTCAAGGCTGCAGTGCTGAAACAGGGAGGCCCCTCCCCAGGATTACAAGAATTGCTGAGACCTGAGTTTGCGCGCAGTAGGAGCCTTGCCGGGTTGCCGCATCTGGCCGGGCAGCCAGATCTCTCCAAGTGCTGAATGTGACCCTTGAGCAGAACTTCAGTGCTGCCCTAATTCTAGTCCGCGTGCCGAACTGTAGTACTTACAGATTCACGGTGGAGTAGCTCATTAGAATCTTGGGTAGGCATTGTGAACGTTAGGGAGTTGTGTATTATTACCTCTAAGAACCGTAGGCCAGATACTATTGTTTGAGAATTATTACATAAAGCAGTTACTACATTTCAGTAATTAACACTGTGTTTACTAGGAAAACAAAAAGTAGTTTGCTTTCTGTATCCTCATACTTGATCTTAGCTTTACCTATAGACACTCCACATTGGGATTATCAAATCTCTGCTTTTCCTTCTTGTAAAAAGTAAAGATGGCCTCATTTTAAACTGACCTTTGGGCTTGGTTGGTGGTTTCAGTTAAGTAAAATAGAAGCAATGTAATTACATGCTCCCTCACATAGCTAGAAGGTATTTTCTCTTTGGAAGTTGGATTTAAAATATTGATTGTCTGAGGAAGCTCCAATTTGCTAATTCAGTTCTAGAAGACCAAAAGTGACACGGCTAAATCAGTTTTGCCTCAGCTCTTATTTGCCATGTGCTTAAAGATTCTCAAAATCCCCAAGAGGACATGTTAGTGAAATGGTAAAAAAGAAAAAGTAAAAACTTCTTAAAGGTGCACAGCGGGGGCCAGCTTTTGATCATTTTAATGCTTTCTGCAAAACAACTCTGGCTGTAGACTAGAACTGTATTTTCATCTTCCTTAGAGTTCATCTTGATTTCAAAGGCAAAGTGATAAGAAAAAGGGGCTGGTTCCCTCGGGCTCTTCAATAATCATCTGTAATTTAAAAAGATTGAAGTTAGTTTCTATCACATGGTGATGTAAGTGTTGTCTGCGCTTAACCAGGCAGCCTCAGCAGGTGTCTTAACATGAATATTCATCTATTAGATAGTTCAGCTCACCCTCTGGACTTGAGTTTCCACTGTGAAGTGCTGGGGAAGCCGTGTAGCCTGGTAGCCTCCAGAGGCGGCTCCATGGTGTCCGTGTGGCTGTCATCCGTCCATTGGCAGTGCTCTGGGGACATGAGTCTTTCTTTTCTGCTTTTCACATTGCACTGTTGGAAAGAACAAACAGGTCATCGAGTGCACCTGTACCTCCTTTCCCAGCTGGTTGCACTGAGGCCCGGTGAGGTGGCCCGCTCTGCCGGCTGCCTGGCCCCGCCTGGGCACACCGCCCTGTTGTACTGGTATGTCCCGTAGGGAGCCCCGTCACTGGATGGAAGTCAGCCACTTGTGCGTTTCTTACTTACACTTGTGCATCGGAGTTGTGCTTTTGACTATAATTTTTAACTTGTCCAAACATTTAGAAATCCTCTAAACAGTCCCGGAAATCTCCAGGAGATGAAGATGACAAGGACTGCAAAGAAGAGGAAAACAAAAGCAGCTCGGAGGGTGGAGACGCCGGCAATGACACAAGGAACACGACTTCAGACTTGCAGAAAACCAGTGAAGGGGTAAGGACGGCGTGTCGCCTCACGTACCTACTTTTCTTTTTAAGTTCGTTCTTTTTTTTTTTTTAAAGATTTATTTATTTACTTATTTATTTGACAGAGAGACATCACAAGTTGGCAGAGAGGCAGGCAGAGAGAGGGGGGGAAGCAGGCTTCCCACTGAGCAGAGATCCCGATGTGAGCCTCGATCCCAGCACCCTGAGATCATGACCTGAGCTGAAGGCAGAGGCTTTAACCCACTGAGCCACCCAGGTGCCCCCTCACGCACCTTCTAACCTACAAGACATGGTGCTGAATTCAGAGCCAGCACTGGTAAACCCTGTCCTAGTAGACGCAGTGAGGCCCTGCAGCCTCCTGGGAGGGCCCGCACTGCTCCTGGGTGAATGAGCAGCTGCTTAGGGTCCGAGAACACAGGATAGCCCGGGGGAAGTATGCCTGCCTCTCAGTTTGGACTCTAGGAACAGGTCTCTTCTTTTAAAAAAAAAAAAAAAAATTATTTATTTATTGACAGAGAGAGATCACAAGTAGGCAGAGAGACAGGCAAGAGAGAGGAGGGAAGCAGGCTCTCCGCTCAGCAGGGCGCCTGACGCTGGCCTCCATCCCAGGACCCTGAGATCATGACCTGAGCCAAAGGCGGAGGCTTAACCCTCTGAGCCACCCAGATACTTCCATATCTTGACTGTTGTAAATAATGCTCCAGTGAATACAGGGATGCCTATATGTCTGTAAAGTGGTGTTTTCATTTTCTTCAGATAAATACCCAGAAGTGGAATTGCCAATATTTCTAACTTTTTAAGGTCCCTCCCTACTATTTTCCGCAGTGGCTGCACCGGTTTATAAACATTTCCAACCGGCAGTGCTCCATGGTTTCCTTTTTTCTGCATCCAGCCATTCTGACAGGTCTGAAGTGATTCCTCACTGTGGTTTTGATATGCCTTTCCCTGATGATGAGAGGTGTTGAGCATTTTTTCATATGTCTGTTGGTCATCTGGAAGTCTTTGATCTTAACTTTTGTTAACTTCAAAGTGTTAGTGAAGGCACATTTCGCCCCTGGTCATTTTGTCTTAGTCTTTTCTCTGTGAAGACTAATTGGACAATGGCAAATCATTTTGAAACAGTAATCCACAAAATACATTATTGTTCTTCTGTGAGATTGTGGTTTCAGCTGAGTGCTTGACTATTCTTGTCTAGTACCGTTTAGCTCTCAACTCCTCCCTCATGCAGTTATCCAAAATTACTCCCCAGGTCTGATTCTGATTGGTCCCTCATCCCTCTCAGCCACTCAGCTTTACTCTGTCCTCTTCTCTTGACCCTTTTCCAGTAGAGTCCTCTGTCGTTACTTTCCCTGGTAACCATCCTGGGAACAGTCCCTTAACAGTCATCCAGGCCTTGAGTACCTGACTCATTTGATCTTCTTTTTATCCCACCTGCCATCTTCATCCCAGCTGGCTTCAAATGCTTACAGCACAACCCTCACAACTTGTGTCCCTTTATGAACCCCCTTCTGTCTGCATTTCCGTGAAGAGGAAGAGATGGGCTACACCCGTACTGGTCAGAGTGTGATCCGTGGACGGGTAGCATCAGTTTCAACCTGTAAGCTTGCTGGAGATGCAGAATCCCCGGCCTGACCCAGGCCTTCTGAATCCAAGTCATTTTAACTAATCCCCCAGGTCACTCATACGCACATGAAACTCTGAAAAACATTATTCTGGGTCCAGAGGATCGTCTCCTCCTTTCTCCAAGGCCTTACCCAGTGAGGGGTCACCTGTCATCCTGTACCTTTATCTTCTTTTTCCTCTGCCTAGAAACAGCGTTAGGACTCCCTTCCCCCATGGTATCCTACTCTTTTCACTTTTCTCTTCATCCCTAAACTTCCTGAGTTGCTTTTTTCTTCCTGAGGGTCCATTCCCTTACCCACTCATGCCTTCCTTCATTGCGCTCCTGTTGCTTCTTCACCATTTCATGGAAACTACTCTTGTAAAGGTCTGTGGTCCTCTCATTGCCAAATCCAGGGTTGTCTTTAGTTTTTGTTGAACCTGCGCAGCATTTAATGCCACTAGCCACCTTCCCTTCTGACTTTGCCTCCGAGTCACCAGTCTTTTCTGCTTCTGTAGCCAGTTCCTTCTCAGTCTCTTTCTAGAGCTCCTTCCTTCCGTCTGTCTTGGTGTACTACTGTTCTGGAAGCATCCCTCCCTGTGTCCATGTTCTCCACTCTTGTGGTGTCAACTATTATGTATTACTGAGGACTTCCCACTCTGCATCTCCTGTATTGTGGATCTGTTTTTCTAATGGTTAATGAAACCATTTCAACTCAGATATCTTGAAAGCACTTCAGAAAATAATTGCTGTTAGAAGTAGCAGCAGCAGCGGACTCCAAGTAGTGCTGGCCAGCGTCCTTGCTACGCGCCGTGTCCTGTGCTGAGTGCTGTCCGCATTGTCTCAGGTTCTCCCCACGCAAACCCCAGGACACATCATCTCCGTTCTGTACCTGAGGAGACTCAGGTGGAGAGATTGGCCCCAGGGTCACACAGCTGGCAAGAGCCTGAATGTAAAGAAGGAGCTGAGATCCATTCATGTATTCATTTAAGTTGAAGTATAGTTGACACCCAGTGTCACACTAGTTCCTGGTGTACGACATAGCGATTTGACAAGTCTGTGCTTCTGCTGTGCTCACCACACATGTACCCACCACCCGTCAGCACCCAGCACCATGCCCAATCGGTGTATTCTCTGCACTGTACCTTGTCCCAGGACTTGTTCATGCCATAACTGGAAGCCTGCACCTCCCATCCCCCTACACCCATTCTGGCCATCCCCTGGCCCTCCTCCTTGTGGCAACCATCAGTTGGTTCTCTGTATTTATGTGTGTGATTCTGTTTAGATTCCACATATAAGTGAAATCATACAGTATTTGTCTTTGACTTAATTCATGTAGCATAATACTCACTAGGTCCGTCCATGTTGTCACAAATGGCAAGATCTCATTTCTTTTATGGCTGAGTAATATTCCTGTGTGTGTACACCTTATCTTTATCTGTTCATCTGTTGATGGACACTTTGTTTTCACAACTTGGCTGTTATAAATAATGCTGCAGTACACACAAGAGTGCACAGACCTTTTTTTAAAAGATTTATTTATTTATTTAGAGAGAAAGAGAGTGGGGGGGTGGAGAGTGCGGAAGGAGAGAGCAAGAGAGAATCCTCAAACAGACTCTCCCTGCTGAGTGCAGAGCCTGACGTGAGGCTTGATCCCAGGATCATGAGCTGCACTGAAATCAAGGGTTGGCCATTTAACTAACTGAGCCACCTGGCGCCCCCATATATCATTTTGAATTAGTGTTTTCATTTTAGTGGAATTACTGGATCATGTGGTAGTTAATTTTTTGAGGAAAAAAATTTTTTTATTTTTTTTTTTAAAGATTTTACTTATTTCACAGAGAGAAACACAGCCAGAGAGGGAACACAAGCAGGGAGAGTGAGAGAGGGAAAAGCAGGCCTCCCGCCAAGCAGGGAGCCCGATGCGGGACTCGATCCCTGGTCTCCAGGATCATGACCTGAGCTGAAGGCAGTCGCTTAACTAACTGAGCCACCCAGGCGCCCCGAGGAAAAAATTTTTTGAGGAAAAAATCCGTACTGTTTTCCACAAGGGCTACACCAATTTACATTACCACCAACAGTGCACAAGGGTTCCTTTTTCTTCATATTTTCACCAACACCTGTTGGTTCTTGTCCTTTTGATATTAGCCATTCTGACCAGTCTGAGGTCATCTCCTTGTTTTGATTTACACTTCCTTGATGACTAGTGATGCTGAACGTTTTTTCATGTGTCAGGTTGTCCATGTATATGTCTTCTTTGGAAAAATTCAGATCCCCTGCCCATTTTTTAACAGAGGTATTTGGTTTTTTTTTGGTTTTGAGTTGTATGAGTTGTATATATATTGGATATTAACTCCTTATCAGATATATCATTTGTAGATATCTTCTCCCATTCCATAGGTTGCCTCTTGTTTTGTTGATGGTTTCCTTTGCTCTGCAAAAGCTTTTTTGGTGAAATGTCAATAGTTTATTTTTACTTTTGTTTCCTTTTTCTAAGGAGACACAGAAGAATGTTAAGCCTGATGTTCAAGATCTGCCTGCACTTTCTTTTAGGGGTTTTATTGTTTCAGTCTCACATTTAGGTCTTTAATCCATTTTGAGTTTATTTTTGTGTACAGTGTAAAAGCACGTGGTCCACTTTCATTCTCTTCCATTGAGCTGTTCAGTTTTCCCAGCAACATTTATTGAGATTGTCTTTTCCCCATTGTATATTCATGCATCCTTTGTCAAAGATTAATTGACCATGTAAGTATGGGTTGATATTTGTTCTTCCAGTCCATGAACATGGAATATCTTTCTATTAATGTCGTCTTCCGTTTCTTTCATCAGTGATTTATTGTCTTCAGAGTGCAGGTCTGTCACAGACTTGGTTAAGTTTCTTCCTAGGTCTTTTATTCTTTTCTGGTGCAATTATAAATGGGATTACTTTCTAAATTTCTCTTTCTGCTACTTTGTTATTAGTATGTAGAAGCGGCAGATTTCCGAATATTCATTTTGTATCTTACAACTTTACTGAATTCATTTATTCTAATAGTTTTTTGGTGAAGTTTTTAGGGTTTTCTATCTGCTCTATCATATCATCTGCGGATAGTGACAGATCTACTTTTTCCTTACCAGTTTGGATGCCCTTTTTTTCTTGTCCAATTGCTGTGGCTAGGACATTGATACTACATTAAGTAAAAATGTCAAGAATGGACATCCTTGTCTTATTCCTTTTTTTTTTTTTTTTTAAGATTTTATTTATTTGACAGAGAGAAACACAGCCAGAGAGGGAACACAAGCAGGGGGAGTGAGAGACAGAGAAGCAGGCTTCCTGCTGAGCAGGGCTTGATCCTGGGACTCCCGGACCATGACCTAGACAAAGGCAGCCGCTTAATAACTGAGCCACCCAGGTGCCCCCCTTGTCTTATTCCTGATCTTAGAGGAAGAGAGCTCAGTTTTTCACCGTTGGGTATTAATTAGCTGTGGGTTTTTCATATATGGCCTTTATTATGTTGAGGTATGTTCCCTCTAGACCCACTCTGTTGAAAGTCAAGTCCTTTTACTTTTAACCCATTTTTAATAATATAGTTGTCATATATAGAAGAATATATGTAATATAAATATAATAAACATAGTATTCTAATGAATACCAGTGACCCTACCATTCAACCTCAAACTAAAACAGAATAGTAACTTGCATCTAATTACATATTCTTCCCTTGTTCCATCTTCTTCCTACCCCAAGGTAATCACTAGTGTTGTATTATCTCATTTTTCAGAG
This sequence comes from Spilogale gracilis, assembly GCA_004023965.1. Classification (NCBI taxonomy): domain Eukaryota; kingdom Metazoa; phylum Chordata; class Mammalia; order Carnivora; family Mephitidae; genus Spilogale; species Spilogale gracilis. Next base: position 10,545 of record PITA01018783.1, read on the forward strand.
TTTTAGCTCATATCTAACACATAGGTATATACTTAAATAATATATCGATTTAATTTTGCTCACTTCTGACCTGCTTAAACAACAGTGACGTTCACTTACTAGTTTGCTTCCAGGAGTCCCTCACCAGGTTGTACACAGAGGAGCCTACTAACTCTCCACTGCTGTGTAAGGCTTAGCCTTATGAATACACAATACTTGATTCAGTCCCCTCTTGATGGGCCTGCTGGTTGTTTCCAGCTTTTTGCAATTAACTGTACTGCTATGAACAGCCTCCTGGTCCCCTCGCCGTGCACAGGTGCCCGAGGTTCTTGAGGGTCTGGGCACGAGAACTGGCCATGCCACCTCAGGAGCGCACGGCTGCTACCTGCAGAAGAGAACGGCCAAGGGCACCCCCAGGTAACTGGGCCAGCTCTCACTCCCGCCGTCAGCATACGGCTTTCCTGTGGCTGACCTGTAATTATCAGACCTCAGAGTCTTTGCCTATGTCGTGAGTGTAAATCATAGTCTTCACTTGCAGTTCTTGGGTTAGTAGCGAGGTTGAGCTTCTTTTCACCTGCTTAACTACCATCCGCGTTTCTTTTGTGGGCATCTCCTTGATTTTGTATTCTGCCCATTTCTGTCGGACTCCTTCATATGTTCTGGATTCTAACTAGTATGGTCGGTCATGTGCATCGTACGTATCTTCTCCACAGTTGCAGCTTGTCTGATTGTTTTTTTACAATACCTTTTGGTGAACAGACTTTTTCTATAGTAAACAAATGTCTCAAACTTTTCTTGTTACGGTAACATTCTTCTGTCTTGTTTAAGAAACCTGTTCTTTTCCCAAGATCGGAAAGATACTCTCCTGTATTTCCTTTTAAATTTGTAAAGTTTTGTTTTTAATATTTTGTGTTTAATCCATCTGGCATTGATTCGGGGGTATAATATGAGGTAGGACTATTGCCTTTCTCCCCACAGAATAACCATGGGAACCGGAACCACTTATTGTCCCCCTTCCCTGTCTGACCTGCAGTGTCATCTCCCACAGCCATGGCCCTCGCTCTGGGTTCTCTGTTACGTTCCTTTGGTCAGGACCATACTTTTCTTAGTTAGAGTAGCTGTATAATGAGTCCCGGTGCCTTGTAGGTCTAGTAGACTAATCTTAAACTTCTTTCCAAATACTTAATAGTCGTACTCCGAGAGAGAGTCAAGGGGGGCTTTTTTTCTTGATGGGAGAATTTACAGCCCATGTGTTGGTAAGAATGATTCACATGAGGAATGATCACAAAATGGTAATGTTGGAAAGAATTGCCAAAGCAGTGCTCTTCAGAAGACAAGGACACGTAAGGTCTAGAGCACGCCTGGAGGGTTACCTTGGTTCACCTGCTGAAGTGGGAGGGAAGGCAGGTAAGTGGGTACTTAGGGTGAGAACCTATAAAAGTTCTCATCTGATTGCTTCTGTTTTCTTAGGAAGTGAGGTCAACATTTGAGAGTTGATAACGGGAAGCAGTGTTGGAAGTTTTGAGAGAGGAAATGGGACAAAGTAATCACTTAGAAGAAGAGAAGAGTCAGTAGACTTGGGGAATGAAGTGAGGGCTCACTTAAGGTTAGTGGTCATGATTTAAAGTGAGAAAAGGGGTGCCTGGGTGGCTCAATCATTAAGTGTCTGCCTTTGGCTCAGGTCATGATCCCGGAGTCCCGGGATGTGGGGTTCGAGCCCCACATCGGGCTCCCTGCATGGCAGGGATCATGCTTCTCCCTCTCTCACTCCCCCTGCTTGTGTTCCCTCTCTCACTGTGTTTCTCTCTGTGAAATAAATAAATAAAATATTTTTAAAAAATAAATAAATAAAAATAAAATGAGAACAGTCATTGGGATAGGCATGTGATCCTCTCCAGACGTATTCAACTGTGCAACCACAGAAAGACAGAGAATTGAGTGTAGCTAGAATTGGGGTTTGCCCAGAGTAGAGTGAAGGGGGATAGAGGCAGGAAATGGATTTTGTACAAGGAAGGGAGCAGTTACAGTGATGGGTCACTGAAGCCAAAATATGTTTGGAAGGAGAAAAAAAGGCATGAGGAAGGGAGTGGGTCAACAGATTTTGAGTATCAAAAGAATTATTGGAGATGGTGTCCTATCTAAAGAGAGAGAGCTGGAGACAAGTGGTGATGGAAGACTGAGGTGTTTCCTCGGGTTAGGGAAGAGTTGTGCAGGGGGAGGGGTGTTGAGTGGGACATTTCCCTGCTTGAGCACTGTTTGTGGTACAGGTCCCTTGGTGCCCGCCCGTAAAATACCAGACAGCCCCCAAGTTCTTACGACAACTGTAAATGCTTTCACAATTTCGTCCCCCCAAGCAGTGACTCAGACCATGTTTGCACATACAGTTGTCCCCCTTTATCTACAGGAGGCACATTGCCAGAGCCCCAGTGGATGCCTGAAACCATGGTTCGTACGAGCCCCACATACAATGTTTTTACCTATATGTACATACCTGTGATGAAGCTTAATGTATAAGTTAGGCACAGTAAGACGTTAACAACAACAGCTTATAACAAACTAGAACAACTGTAACAATATGCTGTAATAGACGTTAAGTAAAAGTGACCTCTCTCAAAATACCTTACTGTGTGGTACTCACCCTTCTTGCTGTGAGTGATGAAGGGAGATGACAGAACACCTACGGGATGAGATGGAGTGAGGGGAATGACAGAGCGCATGTGACATGGGCCATTGTTGACCTTCTGATGGAAGGAAAGTCAGAGGGAAGATTGTCAGTTTCCTGAACACAGCTGCCCAAAGAAAGTGAAACCGTGGATCTGTGAGGGGACTCTTGTACCTCCAGGGGTTGAGAAACACTTGACTAAGAGCTAGTCACAGGAGATGAGTCACTGAGAAAGAGGGGAGGACAAGATCTCTGGGGGAGAGAAAATCAAGGCAGTGAGAGGTCAGAATTTCAGAAAGACAGTCTACATGGAGAGACTTCCCAGTGGTTGTGATACTGAATGACAGTGGGAGTAAGGAGTAACCCAGAGGTCTCCAGGGGACTGCGGGCAGGAGAGGTTCAGAGCTGGGCAGACCGCCTGATGGGAGGAGAGCACAAGAGAGAGGAGGAGTAGCTTAGAAACAGTGGGGACGATCAGGAAGGACACCTTGCCCACCTCCGGGCCAGTGGTACAAGAGCTGCCGTGTGAGGGCTGCGGGAGAAGCAGCAGCACAGTTCCCAGGGAGAACTAGGTTTCTGTTAGAACAAATTAGGAGGAGGAGGCGGAAGAGCCAAGAGATGTCAGTTGGGAATACGGGAGACCTGCTAGTGGCCGACTGTGATTTCCAAGGGGCCTGATGGAAGAGATCGAAGAATCTGGGTGGAGGCCGGAGAGTTGAAGCGACGCAGTCGTAAACTAACATGGACAAAGCTGACTGGGGGTGAACATCTAGGACATGACAGATGCCCAGGAGCCCATCTTTGGTAACTGCAGTCAGTATAAGGCCATAAGGGTAAAAGGTTTGATAGTCTCGAGGCAGATGGTGTTGTGGTTATAAGTATTGGTGAGGGAAGGAGAGAAGAGGTTATTCTGAGGAACCCAAAGAGTTCTGGGGCCCCCTTTCCTTCCAGAGGCTCTCTGACACCATCCTCACTGCTGATGGTTTGAAGCATGAGGCAGAAGAGGGCAGACTCCAGAACACTTGGAGCCTCCCTGCTTGATCCATGGGGCTGTGAAGCAGAGGCAACTAATCTGTACGACAGGAGGACTGTGCACGGATTGGCTTAGGCCCGCTGTATCATTTATGGGCATGTAACAAATTACCTGAAGACATAGTGGCTTAAAACAGCATTTATTATCTGGTGTTTTCCGTGGATCAGGAATCCAGACAGGCATAACTTGGTAAGTCCTCCATCTCTGGGTCTCTCCAAAGCTGCGATTAAGGTGTCAGGAGCTCATATCGCTTTGAGGCTTAGCGGGGGGTTGGTCCTCCTCCAGGCTCACTCAGTAGTTGTTGGCAGGATTTCGTTCCTCACTCACTTTGGCCAGACGCCCCCCAGGGTCCTGGACACGTGAGCCTTTCCTGAAGGCAGCTGGCTTCATCAGCAAGAGAGAGTGCTGGCCAGACAGAAGCTAGTCCTTCAGAATCTAATCTCAGACGTGACATTGCCATCACTTGTTCCTCATCCTGTTCATTAGATGCGAGTCACGAGGTCCAGCCCACACTCGGGGGAGAGGGCTTCGCACAAGGGTATGCTGCAAGCCGTGTCCAAAGTCACCCAGCCCCGACCCAACCACTGATAACAAAGAGATTAAAACTGGCTGGGACTTGTCAGGCTCTGCCGGCTCCTGGAGCTGGAGTCAGGTCCCCAAAGCACAAGGCCACACATTATAGCAGGGAAGAGCAGAGGGTAGAATGAACATTGGGAGGACAGCCACTGGGCTCACTGTGACCACTAAGCAGTGTTCATGCTTTTATTGTAACCCTGACCTGTTGTCTTTCTGTAGCATGGGGCTACGTCCTTACGTCTCCCCGATGCCCTCTAGATCAAGTCCAGACTCCTTACTTCAGCATGTGCTGGCCTTCGTACTCGGATCCCAGTTCATCTGTCCAGCCTCACTTCTAACCCTATATTCTCGTATCTTCTAAGCCAGTGGTTCATCAAACTTTTTGGTCTCAGCATCCTTGTAATACTCTTGTAAGTCTTTGAGGGCCCCAAAGAGCTTCTCTTACACCTGTGGATATTTATTTAATTAGGAATAAAAACTAATTTTAAGATATTTACTAATTTGTAAAATAATACTCATTACTTAACATAAATAACATTTTTATGAAAAATAACTACATTTTTTAGAAAGTGCTTTGTTTTGAGAAAAAAAGGCATTGATTACATTTTTATTTATTAAGTTTTTATTTAATTTTTTTTAGTAACCTCTCTACACAGCATGGGGCTCAAGCTCATAAGACCCTGAGATCAAAGAGACACATTCTGCTGAAAGCCAGCCAGGCGCCCCATAATGTTTTGCATTTAAAAAAAATTTTTTAATGTTTGGCTTAATAGAAGACATCAAGGTTCTCATATCTGCTTCTGTATTCAGTCTGTGGTTGAGGTACATGAAGAAATGTGGCCTCACATAGATATGTAGTTGGAAAGTGGAGATACAAGTATTTTTAATAGTTTCTTCAGATCATTGTGAATGTTCTTCTTTGATACTCTGCCAGCTCTGTGTAAGGGGTACTTTCCTAAAGGTTAGGTGCCATGTGTAATCTGAACTTTCTGTATTGTTAATAAAGTCCGCTGGACTGTCTGGCACTTTGAATAGCTTTAACCCATTTGGAAAGTATTGGTTCCATGAATTATTTGGGTCTTCCAAATATTTCATTATAAAATGTTTTTAATCACATTGTTAAATATCACGTATATCTTGTCAGAAAAATCCTTACTGGGAAGTAATCGTGGAGGATTACGTTTTCCAGGATTCTAAGTTTCACTTAAAAGCTCAGACTTTGTCGTTGGCAACAGATACTGCCCCGTTGTCTTCCTTGATGGAGTAGGCTCATTTCCCTTATCTCTGAGAAAGCGTCTGAATAGCCACAGTTCGTCTGTCATCATTTCGTCAAGTGACAATGGTGCTCCATGAAAAGACCCTATGACTCCTACTGCCTGTTAACTTGCTCTGTGTCCCGGCATCCTTCAGCTGTGCCTCCCATCCATGGGCCCGGAGGGCAGGGGAAGGCGTGGGGGTCTGATTGCAGTGATCAGCCGTTATCCGACCCCAGGGTGGCCTGGCACAGAGCGTGGCCCTCAGCACGGAGGAGCCACTTCCCGCTCCTTACTTGGAGACCTCCAGGCTAGTAAACCCTCTGAGCACCATGTCCGGGGTCCCTACCATTATGAGTCAGCAAGATAGTTTTTGATGCAGCGATGCCAGTAACCATGACAATATATGACAAGTTAAAAAATATATTTATAATTTGCTTTTTGTAAGCACCCATTTGACAGTACCTTGTTGAATGACTCCCCCCCACACACACGCAAAAAAGACCCCATGACCTTAGAGTTGTGTCACATCCTGGTACCGTGTTTGCTTTGTTTGGGGCATTAATTATATTCCGAGGCTGCTGTGGGACCATCTGTCCCCAGAATGTTCTTCAGTACAGTTTGAGTAGTTGTTACTATGAATGTTCTACCAATATCAACACAGATTTTATTGCTTTTCACATTGATATTAATGAAAAGACATTGTTAAATAAATTTCTTTGGTTAACAGTTTTTCATTGCTTTAAATGGGTGTCTTCCTCTTTACAAGAGAGGGAAGTACCCACAGTCTGTGAGCGTAATCATATCTAGTATTTTTATGTGTTAATGAATAATTAGGAGTCACTAGTCACTGCATTTTGCAGGTTCACAGATTTGAGTATGATTTTTATTTTTTTTAGTTGACTTTCTCCTTCGGGTACGAACAGAGCAGGCTGTAAGAGAAATGTATTTCTGCCATCTTGAGGTTTAGTAACTTTTCCTATTTTGAAGGTCCTGGGATTATTTCTTGTATGGCGTAATATACACTATAGATTTGGACTCTGTGTGCGAGAACATACCCACAAGTGAGCACTTACGAGCTCACAAGCAAGTTCATTCACTTAGCAAAGGAAAGAAGGGAAGCAAGCTGTTTTAGGAAAAAATACTGGGCCTGAGTTCCCTCTTTCCTTCATCCCTTGATAGCACAGGGGGTGGTGGGAGTAATGTATTTGGCTTAATGATGAAGAAAACAAAAACAGCATCCCTATGAGGAAATGTAACCTGATAACAATTTAAGGTAGGACCCAGACCGAAACAGAATTCTTTTCGGAAATGGAAATATTTTGTCACACAGATGCCATCTACATTTTAAAAGAAATCTAGACTTCCTTTCTTTTCATACATCTTGATTTTGTTAAATCTTGTATTTCTTCGAGCCATATGTCCCAAGTAATTAAGTTATAAATATTGTACAGAATAATTTGCATGCATTCCAAATGCTTTTTAAATTTGAAGCAGCTTACCTTTCCTTCTGACATCACAGTCCTCACAAAGATGGATTACCTCAATTTCTCCAGTGACTTTATCCCAGCAATACACTGTCCTTAGCTGTACGAGTGCACACTACTGCACTCTGTCCCTGCCAGACAGTTGACAGAGTTTATTGTTTTGTTTCCTGTTTTGAACGGCACACTACAGACGCCCTTGCGCCTCCTTTAGCTTTCTGAGCCTCACTGGCTGTTCTTGCTGAGTATTGTTAATATGACAGTACAGATTAAAATCCCAGGAAATCCCACTTATTATGTACTTTAGAGGTATGGACAGCTTTTATTGTTAATGTCCTAAATCATCTGAAGGCTTGTTTTCTTTCTTTTTTTTACAGACCTAACTACCGCAATGAATGCTGCATCCTAGGAGAAACCACAAGAAGGTTACACATTTGGTTGTCTGATAATCTTGGATTTGATATGAACCAACACATACTCCTTGTTGTCATTGACAGACCCCAGTTCGTATGTACATTATTCACATTCCTCTTTGTTGTGTTTGGGGGAAAAAGACATTTTAGCCTTTTTTAAGGTTATTGATTTAATTTCATGTTATTTGGTTGCATGAAGTTGCCCTTAACCACTAAGGATTATCAAGATTTTTGCACAGACTTCTACATGTCTAGGGTCCTTTTATCAAGGCAGTGACGTACATTCATCATTCTCCTGCCTTTACTCCACTATCTGCCAGATACTCCATTAAATATAAATAAGCATTTTTTTTAAAATGACCACTCAACATAATGCTTAAGGGACTTCCTCTCTGTGACAGAACCCAGGAACCAGTTCCTAAACACAGAACGTTGGCATATTGAAGATGAAATTAAAATTGCCCGTCAGTTTTGAGGCCACGTGTAAAGTTTAATCATATTGTAAAGTATCTGTTCCATATTAGAAATAGCTAGTCGACAGCTTATACTTCTCAAAACTCATACTGTTATATACACAAACTCAGTTTTTATATGTGAAGTTAGTGAGTCTTTTGTGTCATTCCAAAATAAAGGCAATGATTTATTTTTTCCCCAATGCCAGTACAATTTGAGCTGATCACTCAAGGTGGATAATTCACATTTTCAAGCTGGAATCAGCAGTAGCCCTATGGGAAACCAGACAGAGCATTGACTTTTAAATGAACCATTGTTTTCTTTTGGAACTAGAATTAGAATAGTTGATATTCATCCACAAACCATTATTATGTGTACATTACTGTTGCTATTGTGATAATAGAGAATTTTATTTATTTTTATGCCAGCTTCTATTGTGAGAACACATTTAGTCAGTTGGGTTTTATCAGTCCTGTTATGCTCGTCCTTGGAACATCTTTCGCGTATTCGAGGTTTGTAGTTGAAAAGTTTACTGTAAAAAAAAATCAAAAACAAAAAAATGTATTGTTTTTACAGAATAAATTTATTGGAATGTGTACTGGAAGTAAGATTTGAGGTTGTAAACAACGAAGTTAGTGTAATTTGGCTTCATCTATGTAATGTGAGGTATTCATGTGATTCATATATTAAAGCGAATTCGTTAACAGCAAGTTGACAATAGAATCAAGTGCAGGTGAGGGTTTTCTTTTTCTTTTTTTTTTTTTTGCACACTGTTTGGGTTTTAAGTTTTTTGTAAACATGGAGGAGGGAGAGGAATGGCCACGTGATGGGTTTGCACATCTCAGATAGTATTTACCAGCTCACTAGACCCTAAATTCACACACTTGACATCATCCATGCATTGACTTGGATTCCCGTTTCTTTTTCATTTTTGTATTTTGGTGAAGAGCTAATAAATAACATGAAGAGAAAATGTGAAACATCCTAATGCCCGGGGCCACTGAGGATAGCGATGGTAGGGGGTGCTGGTGACCGCGGAGCGGCTAAGTGAATGAAAGCACCCGTCTGCTTACCCCTCTGGGGCACTGAGAGAGCAGCCGGATTTTTAGTTTGTTTCTCTCGCTTAACAGATAGTACCTTTTTCTCTATGCTCATAATTCCAAATATGAAAGGTTCATATAAAAGATAAGAGAGACGCCAGTCCAGTTCTTTTTCCCTGAGAAGTACCTTTTAATTTTGAGTGTTTTAATTTAAAGTTAGTAAAATTTAATTAATTCATCAGAAGTCCTCTTCATGGCTCACACTGAAACATAAGGAGAATGTAGATGACATTTTGAATTGGAACATGTAACTGACAGGTTTTTAAAATTAAAATCCTTAGAGACTATGAAACTGTTTCTGAAAAAAATACAAAATGCTTCCAATTTAATAAGATTTGTTTTTGTAAAAGGCCAAAAAAATTTTATTAAAAATATACACAGAAATACAATAGAAATATTTCCAGTCACCAATAAAACAAGTATTCATTAAGAGTAATGATAAAGTTATCAATTCCTCCTTAGCTATTTAGGCTCACAAAAAAATTTTATTAAAAGCAATGTTTAAAACAGCAGTAAATAATATACTTCCCTTGGGAAAACATTTTTCAGATAACACTTTAAAATACTGTGATTTGCTTTTTATATTGAGGTTAAATAAGGAGGCATATAGATCTTATATGCAAAAAGTATCTCTCCAGTATGTATTTGCTGTTTTGAAATTTTTAATATGCGTAGGCCATATTCATTTTCATGCTCACTACCGTAGGAGCTAAATTGTAATTGTTTACAGTTATATTTAATATGTGCAAACAGAATATTGAAATAGATGGTCAAGTTTATTCACAGATAATTTTGAATATATTTCTTTAAACAAACTGTTTCTCAACTTCACTTTTCCTTCAAAAAAGAGAATTTACCCACACAAAACCATATGAGAGCTCACACATACAGTGCAGAGCAAGAATTTATGTATTCTTAAGTATTCCTGTATGGGAAGGGAGAGAAATGGGACAAAATATCAGTACCAGGATAACAAAAGTCAGTAATCTAGAGAGGAAGAACAGGAAATAATATTTTTATTCAACTTTTTCATCTGCCTTTGTTTTTATAAAGAACTCTGGTTTGTAGATACAACGATAGGCCAGGAGCTGAGGAAGAACTCCATATGCTATGTTTAATGCTAGAAAAAGGGTTTTCGCTTCTTCGGGGACTCTGTAGACATAAGCAGTTCTAGCATGAAGAGAAGCACCGATGTGACAAAACTGAGCCTGTTGCATTTAAAAAAAAAAAAGGGGGGGGGAGGTAAGCATGAATTCTGTGTTCAGTTGGATTCACAGTGTGTCCTGGATGATTCATTCTAACCATGTTTCCTGTGCCCTCAAAACCAGTACTCTCAAACAATCCATAGTCTTCAGGATTTCACTGAATTTAGGGCCAGTCTTAACAGAACTGGTCAAATAAAGTTAAACCTTCCTTAGCGTTGGCTCATCGTGCCAGGTGTTTATTCACGGATCCAGTGCCCCTTACCAAACATTAGTGGCTCGATTTAAAAGAAAAATTGAACAAAATCTCAGTGTGTGTTTTTGCTTTTTTCTGATTTGCATTTTGGAGATCTGATCTATGCAGGCACTCACTTGTAGCTTACTAAATGTGTTCCAATAAAAACGAAGAAAGTATAGAGTTTACAAAGTGAAAATATTTTTAATACAGCTATTTAAAGAGAAGCACTGAGGACCTCAGCCTCATTAATCAGTCTTTTACCCATTCCTTGCAACAAGAGCTCAGAGCCCTTTGTTATGTATTTTTTTGTTTATTTCTTCAAGCATTGGTTTTTTTTTATGCAACTTTAAAAATACTAAAGGCTGTTTTGTAAGTAAGGTTGTTACCAACGTGGGTGGGGGTAGGACTGGTTGCTCTTTATAAAACGGTAAATGTACATGCAGGCAACCTTTTCAAATCAAATTCTAATTTATTTAGAAGTACAGCTTGTCAGCAGAACCTGAGACTAGAGCTTCCCATTTGTACTTATATACTTGTTCATAACGTACATTCAGAATGTATCTTTTTTGATACTTTTCATAAGCACAGGGGAAAACTGTATTAGAAAAGGCTTCTGTGTGAGGATTTCCTCAGGATTCTCATCTTGTTACAAAATGCAATCCTGGAGTCTGCGTTTTCATATCTTACTGAAATCTAAGCTATATGTGAATAAAGCATTGGAAAGCTAAATATAACAAGTGACGGATTATTAGTTCATCAAGATCAAAGTGAAGAGAGATTATAACCTCAAGAAGTCGCAGAGTAATAAGAATGAAAAACTAAATAATCTGCTTTAAATACGTAGAAGTTACCCTACACTTCCTTCCGTATGAAATCAGTTTATTCTACTAAGTGGTTAACAGATAAGTGTTCCTTAGCACTTGACTTGACCATGAGAAGAAAAGGACGAGCTATGCCGGTGGCACGTGTATGGATTTGTATCAGTGACGGGTGCTCTAACAGGCTACATTTTTCCAAATTACTGGTACATTCTAGGGACCTCACAGTACAGTTCTGCAACTCTCTGGACATAAGAAATCAGTGTGATGTGTTGCCAAGGACCAGCACCTCCGCGCCGTGATCCAGGAGGCTCTGCAAGGGCTCTGCCTTCAAACATAAGCCCCCCCCCCCAGCAGATGCCCAAACGGCCCCCAGCACGTGGTAAGCATTCCATCTCCAGGCTCTGGAGACAAAAGACCTTGCAAGTAAAGGGCACTGGAGAGGCTGCCCTGAGAAGCCGGTTTGGGGCAGTTCCAGGGACAGACCTGGGGCAGACCTGGGACTCGGCCCCGTTGCTGTTTTTCCCTAAGGCCTCTTTTGAATAAGTGTTTTTCTGAATAGTGTAACCAAACTTCGGGACTAGAGGCCAGATATGAATCTTCAGAAATGTGGATTTGGTGTCTCTGTCTTTAAAGACACTTGTACATATGACAAAAATCACCAGTCTGGGGGAAATGCCAACCATTCTTGGAGAGAATAAGTAATAGGCGCAATCATGCCTACTTGCGTAGGGAAACCTGCATAAAAAGTCAGTGATTCCTTAGGCTCTTGTCCTGCACTCCCCAGTGCAGTTAATACCTCATTTTCAAAAACAGCAAAATCATGGCAGCATTACGAAATGATCATGTCCTTAGACTAGACTGTAAGCCCACCGGGCAGGTACTGTGTCTGATGTTTTCTGTGGCGCCTCTCACATTGTTAGAGCTCAATAAACATTAAACAACAATGGTCTTGTGACTGTCAAAATACAAAAAGGTTCCACAAAGCACTTCTCTATGTTGATACGGATTTCAGTAGGCCTGCCTTCTCCAGAATTATTAACCGAGGGGCACACATCTGCGTCTCGAATGCAGAGAGGTGGCTGCCGGGGAGATGCCTGGGGCAGGTGTGCTGCGGTTTCTGGCCCTGCCTGCGGCTCTAACCGCGGTGTTTACGGTGGCCACGCCTCCCGCTGAGGGAGCCCCCAACCTCTACTTCCTCCCAGCGCCTGCGCTGCCCCCCTTCCCAGGATTCCGAAGTTTCAGAAGAACCTCCGCCTCTGAGAAGGGTTTCCTCCCTGAGCGCACAGCTGCCAAGGGCCCAGCACATGAGGCCCGCCGATGGCAGGACCGAGAGCTCAGCCTGGCACCCGGGCGGGCACCCGCTGGCCGTGGGCTCAGTGCTGCTGGGCTGCCAGCCAGGCTCACGGGTACAACTTGTGGAACCCACACAGGATGTGACATTGAGCCCCTAATCTTTCCTGCCATTCTAAGTCAGCTTTCACCTCAAGTAATTCACAGATAGGCTTTGATTTTTTTAATGGATAATTTAAATGGAAAATGAGGCCAAAAAAAAAAAGCAAAGAGAGGTTCAACTTTAATAGCTCCCCTTTCTCATATTTAGGGACAACATGGAGAGGATGACTGAAAATCATGATCTTGGTTCCAGAAAGGAGAGCTGTAAGAGTCCCTGTGTCCACAAAAGTATCAGCCCAAACTAATGTGAACGTCGGGACAACAGCCAGGCTCTGTGGCCCATACAATATAAGTAGTTAATCCAGAACTGTGTCGTTTTTTAGGGTTTTCTGAGCAGCACAGCCCCGGGGTTAAGAGCACTGCGCCTGGAGCCCGACGGCCAGTGTCTCATCCCAGCTCCACCAGCAGTGCGACCTTGGGTAGGTACGTAACCTCTTTGGCTTTCTCATGTATAAAAGTCAGGTGATATGGAGCCTACCGCATAGGGGCTGCTGTGCCTGGTCAATGAGCTGATCTCTGGAGTCGTAGTGCTGAGGGAATCACCGGTTTGAGATCTGGCACTCTACTTGGTTGAGAACTCAGGTGGGCTCTTTGTTTTTAGATCCCCTTGCTGACCTTTGGACAATTTCAAGACGGTCTGTCTCCACCAAAGGACAGTCACGTGAAAGCACAACCCGAAGTCTAATCTTAATACTAAATAAAGACGTTTACTGATAAACTGCACTTGAAGCAAATTATTAAAATAGGATTTGCATTCGTATCCCAATTGTGTTCTTCTGAAATCTTTCAGGTTTTTCCTAAAGATTTCTCTAAGGAAAAAACATAAAATTCACCTCCAGTAGAGTCAACTCTACAACCAGATTGCCCACAGATCAGCTTGCAGACCGATTGGTGAGAAAGGACAGCGCACCCGCTGTAGCCGGGACGTGGGAGTCTGAGTCGCGAGGGGGAAGAGCACTTTCCAGGGCTGTGGGTGTTACCGGAAGGGCGGCAGGCTCCCTGCCAAAGCCACTGCGGGGCTACCCCAAAGCTCTCCAGGTCTCGGATCTTTAGGTAATGCTACCTGTTACACATGGCTGCAGATGAATGAATCTTCGAGCAACACAAGGCACTTCCTCTCTAGACTCCTGTTGGGAATCTTAAACCAACAACAAGAATAGCAGCAAAGACCCACAGTGCCTTCTGTGTCAGGCACCGTTCTAGGCCTCTTACATACGCCCTCACTGAGTCCCCTCCCAGCAGCTGAGATGCAACACAGTCTACCCAGACTACATTGTTTCCTTCTAATGTTCAGTGATATTTTAGCAGAGAATAATTCTTCAGTCGCTAGAAGGTACTAATAAGTGGATCTACGCAGCCTGGAATACTTTTCAAACTAGACTTGCAACTTCAATCCTATGATACGAATTTTATAGGAAAAGACACTTGCGTTCTGAATAAGTCCCCACTGGCTCTTTGGTATAAAATGTGTCCTGGTTTTAATTTGATTTGACTTTCTTTTACTTTTTGATTGATGTTTTTGATTTTTGAAGACCGCAGATTTGGCAGATTCCTACAGGATCTGAAATCAGGGACCCAGTAAGGACTTAACATGTTTTTTCCACTGACTTGTACTGATCTAGAAATTTTTCAAGGTTTTTTTTCTTTTAAATGACATAGAGTCTTAGGAGTCCACTAGACCTTGCAAGATACACAAACTTTGATAAGTTAGTGGGATTGTGAGTGCATAAAGCTTCTAAATGAGGAATGGCGGTTTTAGTAGGCAAAGGATGCGAGTGGGGTTATGTAGGGTGTTATCTGATCAGTATGTCAGATGCCCTCCCAAGATAAGAATTTGTTTTATAAGCAAGGATTAGCTAGGTAGAAAACCAGCTACGTAACATTCTCATCATGGGCACTTTGCTTCCAGGGTGTCTGTGAGTTTCCCTCTGGCTCAACAGTCTTGAGTAGCTAGATACTAAGGCCCAGCACAGAGTCATGGGACAGTCAGACACCCAGTTCTCAAATGATGGCATTCTGGGTTGGGAGAAACCTCTTGGCATTTGCAGGATCTAGTCTGTAGCCTCCAGCTACCTTGTCAAACTGGGCTGTGACGGCTGAGCCCGGGGATTCCTGCCAGGCCTGGGGGTCTGGCTGAAGCCGCTACTACTGCTGCCAGGAGCTCTCTGCTGGCCCCGCCGCCCTTCCCAGGACCACTGGACCGGAGCCACTGGGCCTGGCTGCAAGCCCATCCCTCACCAGCAGGTACAGTCCGGGCTCTTAGTGCTGTCGCTTCACGCACACGCCCCAGCCCCCAAGGTGTGACCCCCAAGCCTGCTCACTGTCCACTTGACTGGGTCCAACAGTGGCGTCACTCTTGGCAGCCTCCTCACCAGGGACACTGCGGGTTCTGCAGTGGGCCTGCTCCGGGCAGACCCAGGCACCCAGGCAGGGAGGGGGACCGTGACTGTGCCCAGCTCTGAGCAAGCTAATCCTCAAGGGAAGGGACTGGTAAGCGTGAGGCAGGTGGGAGGCCCTCTCAGGCTGGGAAAGCAGAAGCCAAGATTCGCTCCAGCCTCCAACCTGCTACAACTCCTAAATGCTCCCCTGGAAACCCGGCCTCACCCAGCACACACACGCAGCCCCGCTCCTCCGTCCCTGCCTCCCACCCCTCAGAGGCTCTCTGGCTCCTCCGTGCCCACACAAGGTCTGGCTTTGCGCCGTGGGTAGGACTCCACGTCGCTAACGTCTCCTTAAGAAAAGGGACACCAGTGGAGAAGAATGTGGGCACTGGGGTCAGACAGGATTCCAGATCCCTGTTCTGCCATTTGGTAACTCTGACCCCAGGCAAGGAACAAGCTGCCCTGGGCCTCTGCTTTCTTATCTTTAAGCAAGGCTTTAAAAAAACCAACCAAACTGCAGGGATAATGCTGCCTTCGTCACACCGATCTGGGGCACACGGGAAAACCGCATTTATCTGCTTCCCTTGCAGTCGGGCTGGGGCCAGCCCTGGCTCCTGAAAATACCCCACATGCTCTTTGCCCAAGTAAGAAAGAAGACTTCACTGTGTTAAGCCACTGAGTATCTGCTATGCCAGCAGAGCACAAAGCCCATCTTACCCAGGTAAGTGAGTAGAACACTTAGCCTGCTTTGCCTCCCGTGAAGTGAGGAGACGAGCACTGAGACCTCTGCAAGGCCAGAGCCATAAGCAGTAGGTTTGTGGATTACTCTGGAGACAGAACTGCCTGGACCTAGTGAGGGGCGAGATGGAGGGGTGAGGAAATGGGAAGGGCTGTTTGCAGGGAGGGGAATGTGGGGGAGAAGGTGGAGGGAAGGTCAGCAGTCCTATTTTAGACGCTAACTCCAAGACAGCCATGTGAAAAGACTGAGTTTGGGATCAGGTCTAGGAGTCTGGGAACAGCTTGGCCTAAAGACAGAAAATCAGAAGTCAGCTTATAGGGGCGCCCACATTCCCACTCCCCAAGTCTGCCTTCAGCTCAGGTCATGATCCTAGGGTCCTGGGATCGGGTCCTGTATCAGGCTCCCTGCTCGGTGGGGAACCTGCTTCTCCCTCTCCCTGCCTGTAGCTCCCCCTGCTTGTGCTCTCTCTCTGACAAATAAATACCTAAAATCTTAAAAAAAAACACCAGCTTATAGTTGGTATTGAAAGATACTGGCCTAAGGAATCAGCTGTTCAGAGGTCTGCAAAGAGGGCAAATATTAGTTCTCTTCCCTTTTAGGTCCTTCAAGGAAAGAATAGGAACCCTTACTTTCGGAGGCTGTACCAACTTCTTTGATACTAATATTCTAATTCTGGAATTGAGAATTACCTCAGACTGGAAGGATTTAGCCCAGAGTATTAACCCCTGACTACCGTAGCTGTTTTCCAGCCTGTAAATGGCAGAGTGGGGTTCTGCCGTCCCGGGTCCTGCACCGTGACCGAAATTAACTGTATGTGCTGACAGTTTCCAGATGAGCCTCATTCTGAGACCTGCTCGAAAAGAGCAAGATGCAAGAATGATTTTACAAGATGGATTCATTTGTTTCTTCTTTATTTATAGTGAGAAAGGGGGAAAAGATATAATTACTGAATAATTTTCTTCCCTGTTCATAAGATCAGTTTGTCGTGCTGTTACCTTGTGAGAAGGTACTTTGGGTAATAATATACGCCCATAGATAACCTTATTTCCAGTTGAATGAAGCAAGCATTCACAGAACACCCGCTAAGCGTTCAGTGCTGAGAGGCCAGGGGCCTGACTGAGCAGCAGGGGAAGCGGTGACCTCACTGGGAACGGGCTGTTCTCAAACCCAGTCTCCCTGGCTCAGCACAATGTAGTACAACAGAATCCTGACATCTTCGGTGTCAGAGAGACACCTTCAAGATGACGGCTCCCCATTCTGGCTTAGTAGCCATGGTGCTCAGAGACTGAGCAAGCACCCAGGGAACCAGGAGGGCCCCTTGCTGGGTGTGTGACCTGGGACAGGGTCGTTAACCTCGCTGGGCCTCAGCTTCCTCACCTGTACAACTGGATGGCACACCTATCACATAGTTACTGTGAGATGTGAATAAAATGCATATGCAGAAACGTCTCCCAGACAACTGGAGAACCAAAGGGGACGAGTCTAGGACCTGCTCCCCACCCACCCGTAAACACCAAGCGGAGGGGTTTCTCAGATTCTCGACAGTGACAGATCCCCAATGGCTGTTGTGAGCACAGCATATGTTTAGTACCTGAGCTAGACCTCCAGCGTGTATCAGTGTGATGTCGGGCATCCAGGAGCACCCAGGAACCACCAGGCCGTAAAGTGCCATCACAAAGTAAGGGACAGAATAGAACAGATACGCCAGCATCTGCATTGAACAGAAATCACATCGTGAGCAACTCCACGGTCAGCCTGGCCCGATGAAAAGCACAAAAGATGAACATTTTTGTCTCTGAGAACATTCACTCCTGTTTCCTACGTGGGTCCACATGTTCCCATTCTTAAAGAACCAAACATTAACTTTAGAAAGACCATCAGCTTCATACTACTTGACCTGGATCTTAGGATAGGCAGCGGGATCCTTTAGGTAGGGCTCTTGAAACTGCGTATAAAATCGGCAGAGCTCAGCTGGGCAATCCAAAGCAATCTGGGAATAAAAACGAGCTCATTAAATAGTTACAGTCACATCTGATTCTCAACATTTGCTGGAAGGACTAAAGGTTCCAGGTTCTGCCACAAGCCGTTTTGGCTGTTTGACAGATACTGTGTATTGTAGAAGCTCATCAGTAGAAGGGAAGGAAAAGCAGTGGTCTACAGATTTGCTCCAAGGAGGTGAAGAAGTTAACACTGGAACAGGAAACAGCTAGCACTCTATTCTTGGGTACTTAAGTACCTAGACGCCCACCCGCCGAAACACAGCTACTGCCAGGTTACCACTTTCACTTTTCCTGGGAACAACTAACGAGTCAGCTGTTCTGTGCAGGAAGAAAAGGACTCTTCTAGACCAAACTCATCTCACTATGCTTTGCAGAAATAGAAAAACAGCCGACTCCTCTCTCCAGTGCCTCACAGAGCACGTGGGCTCTGGGAGCAGTGAAGGGCTATCGGAAGACAGGGTCCTCCTGTGTGAAGCCACATCCCATGTCCACTCTGAGAGGGAGCAGAGCAGAGTTGGTCACAGCAGACTCTTGAACACGGAAGAGACACAGTCTCTCCGGCACGTAACCAGCTCCCTGCGGAGTCCCCTCCCTCCTGTATCACTCCTCATTTCCTTAGCCATAAATGTTGTCCTGCCTAGATGACATCTGTGAACACGTGCCAGTGGCAAGTGGTAAAAACCCATCTATAAAAGTCCTGCCCCCACGCACACATCTTCCTCGTGCGCAGAGGAGTGGTTACGGCTCTGGAAGAAAACAGCCGGGGCTCATTTTTCTTGTTACTGTTGTTCTTTTCACTTTGGGAATTACAGAAAACTAACCAAAGACCAGTTTTAAGAACACCTGGCTGGTTCAGTCGGTAGCGTGTGCGACTGCTGATCTCAGGGTCACGGGTTCGAGCCCCATGTTGAGCATGGACATCACTTAAGGAAAGGAAAAAGAAAACAAAAAACCATCTTTACCGCTCTGTGCTCTGAGCAAAGCCCCCGGCCCTGCCTTCTCCTTTGCATCCCTTCCCTGGGCCACTCCTCCTGTCCCGGGAATTCCTGATGATCTGCTGACGGAGACCACTCAGGACAGCTTCTTGCTCTGTGCCCAGCCGGCCGCACGGAGTATGCGGTGCAAGGACCTCCAGCCAGCGAGTCGGCTACATCAGCTCACGCCTGCCACTCGGCTCCCCGCCTGTGGTGCAAGCCAGCAGGCTGAGTGCAGTCACCGTCACGGCAGCTCAGTGTAATTACCCATATGACGCTGGCCGCTGAACTTCGTGTCCACCAAGAGTAAATCATGGCACTAGGCACTGTGAAGCATCATCCATCCATATAGTAACCAGCAACCCCATGTGGTGAGCACTCAACCACGTATAAGGCCCTCTGTAAGTGTTTGATGTTCGTTCTCTTATTTCACCTTCAAACTGCACTGTGAGAGAGGTACTGGTACTTTACAGCAGAAGAAACTGAGGCCAGAGAGGTTAAGCCATTTTTCCAAGGCCACACAGCTGGTAAACAGCCAGGATCCTAGCTCCTCGCTCTGGACCCCTCAGTGCCATGTCCCTCCTCCTGGGAACACAAGGCAGGCTCTGGGTGTCATGGGCATCTTCAGGTACCGCCCTTCCCGAAACATTTACAATTAAATCAGCAAAGAAAGCACAAGAGTGAGACTCTACCAGCTCATTTTTCAGGCCCCCTAACATGGGGGAAGGAAGAGACTTCCTGGGGAGCTTGGTCCAAGGCGGTGAAGGAGGTGTACCTGGGAACCCAGCAGGCTCCCCCCTCACCAAACCCCGAGGGAGGGAGACCGGGGTCGACCTGGTGGGCAGGAGAGCAGCAGCAAGCAGGCCTGGGTCTCCAGGCTCTAATGGGAGCAATGTTTCATCAGGGCACTAGAAAGTCTGATTAAATATACGTTTTCCTTACTGTTCCTCTGATTTGTTATACTTACCAGTCCCCTAAAGAGACAAAATCCAGTTGCCAGGATAAGACACACGACCAACACTAAATCAAATGGTCTTCTCAGCAGGTCCTTGGCTTGGACTTCTTGAATGACCTAAAATAGAATTTGTGACCAGTGAGCAGGCCCAGGGTGCCAAAGAAGGATCTGAGATCTACTGATGCCTAAGCGCTCTGGCGCTGCATGGGGAGAGAATTCTCTAGATGGGTGATTCATGTCGTAAACCGCTGGCTGCCTAACTTAGGAAAATCATGTCTTGCCCCCTCTCTGCTTCCACTTTGCTCATCTGTGAAATGAGGAGATGCGGCCAGGTCATCTTGAAGGGCCCTTCAAACTCTATGAGTCATATATTTTTTTCTTGCAATAGCAGTTTTGTGATTATAAACGTAAGATACCTTCATTTTAAAAGTAAGATAAGCTATAAACCCAACACACTATAAGGATCACCCTATTTTTCTGGAGATCTCCATCTACCTATCTATCTGATCTACATGTATTTACAAAATTATGACTTAATGTGTAACCAACTTTGTATTTGTTCTTTTGACATTTAACGCCTACCTACATTACAAGCACTTTCCCTCCTTCTTAAAAATGCGTCTAAAACATAGTGTCACGAGGACGCACTGCAGCCGTCCTCTCGCTGCTGGATGTTTAGGCATCTGCACCGTTAACACGATGGTGACCAATTCTGTACAGAAATCTTGGACCACATCTCTCTGATGAGCTTCCAAGGACAGGGCCTTTGATGTGGGATGACTAGGTTAAGGGGTTAAATTTACTAAGGTTGAAAACACCACCCAACTGCCTTGCAGAGCGAATCCGGATTTATGTTCCTATCAGGGCTGTGTGGCCATGTCCATTTCTCTGTGGCCAGCACTGTGTTCGAACATTTACAAAATGGTCACAGTTTTCTGTGTCTTATGACGTGAGTGGTGTTGAGACACTGATGCAAAGACTTTTTTAAAGCCAGTGGAGCCCAGGCAACAGCACCGTTTGCTTTTTCTTTTTAACAACCACCTCATTCCTCAAAAGGACGTCAGAGGGTCAACCTGAGTGTAGACAGCAGGTGTCTAATTGTTTACAAATGAGGTGTTTGTAAAGTACATGCATTTTAATGAACGCTAAAGTCTTCTGCCAACTGAATGATCATGTTCTGAGGATCTCGAGTAATTACATTCCCATGGATCACTTTGCTTTAGGGCTCTTGCTTAAGGATCTGTTACCAATAAGAGGAAAAGAAACTTAGATGTCACTGGCTTAGGAATGAAGACCTTAACAGAGCACCTGTCGGCCAGCACTGCTTCACCTTGACCTCCTTGGCCGTGAATGGAAGGGAAGGGTCCCAGAAGACGTCCTGTAGCCGGTCTCCGTGGGCTCGGATCCCTTGGTGAATCAGACCCTGAGGCTGTGTGCTACCCTGCACAGCAGGAACCCTCCGGCTCCCCTGGGGCAGTGAGGCACTGGCATGTGCGCAGGGAGGGGGTGCCCAGATGCTCAAACGCCGGGCCTTTAGCGGCCCCAGACCAAGCAGTGCGCGCACTAAAGCAGGGGCTGAGGGGAGCCGCCCGTGTGACCAATGGCACAGGAAGCTCCAGAAGGCCCGGCCCGGCGGCTGAAGCAGATGTTTGGACAGAAACAGGCCATCTCTGCCACTGCAACTAAGGAGTGACCAGTGCGCAGAATTGACACAGTCCAGGACCGCCCCAGACCCTCCAGGGCCCAGAGGCACGGGTTGACCCAGGAGCCGGGAGATGGGAGCCAGCCCCGTGAGCTTGGGAACAGGTTACAGTTAACATCATAAAATCACCTTTGAGGGGAAATTATAATTTTCTGATGGCTGATTATAGATTCTGAAACCAGCCCAGACAGGAAGACAAGTATACGGTATGCTTAAGAAAAAAGCAGGGCAAATGCGGGTTCCATACTTCCCTGTTTGAAAGAAAGAAAGAGAGAGAGAGAGAAAGTCAGAACTTTGCCAGAGAGCATCTCTAAAGACCAGGACATTTAGAACACCCACCTCAAGTCATCTAATACTGTGCTGGGGACCAGATAGCATTCTTCATGAGACCAAATAAAACAGTTCAGTTTAAAACTACGAGGTGCTCATTACCAGGCATGTCCTAGCGACTGAATGTTTAGAAATATTTACTGTAATACCCTGATTGTTTACACACATAAATGATAAACTCTTTCACATTAGCTTTCGAGAGCCTTAATTCTCAAATGCATTTATCGAACAGGTCAAGAGTTACAAAAGGCTGTAAGAAATATTTGCACACTGCAGGTAGCCATAGACACAGATACGCCCTCTAGATCCTAAATGTTAGGAAATGCTGATTGTTTCATCGTTCAGTGTATACTTCTGGAAGCTGCTCAAAAGCATTTCTTAACAGGTGAGATGAGAGAGGGGAAAAGGAAGAATTCGGCATGGCCTCTTTTTGGCAAGCCTGGAATAACCACCAAGGCAGCTTCTCTGTCTACAAGCACTCCCCCATTGTTTCAGAAGAGGAAAGTGAATTTTAAGATAAAGTCTCTTACCCACAACGTTTCCTGGCACAAAAACAACAATGCTCATGATAATAGATCCAACCCAATAGAGGCCAATGGTTCTGTAACTTTCCCTGCAACAAAAAAGTCTTGGCTTACTGCACTTGTCTTAGAATACTATTAGCAAAAGGTGACCCATGTGATCAGCGTTATCCCAACTAGTAAAGCGTACGAGTCGCAACTTACCGAATGGATAATCAATCAACCCTAAGGCGTCCAAGGGGTCATATTTCATTTCCACCTGTGATGTACTATGAACCCTCTTCGTGTGCTTTTGAATAGGAAGTGTGTTTCTGTCCTGATGGTGTGCTCAACTACCAGACTGTCCGTCACATCCTAAGGGGGCCTGCACTTCACTGCGTCCAACGAAGCTCACAGCAGGCAAGGAAAGAGACAAGGCTCAAAACACAAAGGAGACGGGACCCATATTTTAAGGCCTTGTAAGTATGAGTAACAGGATGTTAACTGGACTTTCCCCGGTGTCAGAACTGTGGCCGGAGCTCTAGCGATGAAGACGGTTAAGTGTTGCCTAGCCCACGTCCTAGCGGAGTGGCTGGACACAGACCCCGAATCTTCACAGGCGAGGTTGGCCAAAAGCTCTTTGGGCTGGCAACCCTGCTCCACCTCTGTACGGGACTACCAAGAGACCACAGGGACAGTCTCCGGAGGGAAACAGAGGTGGGCCACATTGCCCTTTCCGCCCTGCGCGCCCCCAGCCGCAAGCCAAGGGCTGCTGCTTCCCGAGAGGCCCAAGCGGCCCATTCATGATGGCTGTGAATCTTCCCCAGCAGAGATCATCTCATGGAGCCAAAGAAACTCCCACCCACTCCTGGCCGCCTCCAGGCAGAGCCCAGACTTTCTCAGAAATAGCTGACGTGCACCCTGGAGGCTTGGGAACGTTCATGAAGAGACAGGCTAGGACCTCGGAGAGTCCCAGAGTGAGCCAGAGCTGTCCCTGAGCTCACAACTGAGGGGACAGGGCCATGGGACAGACAGTGGTTCAAGATGAATTTCCACCTTGTCTAGGGCAAGAGCGCATTGTTTTCTCAAGCCTGGAGCCACAGGGAGGCCTGGGAAGGTAGCTGGGCTTGAGAGGGTCGTGGCCCAAAGGGCCCACGTTCTGGGAGACGGGGAGGCCCGCGGAGAGAAGCGGTGGGTGTGCGGCCACAGGCCGGGAAGTCCCACAAGTTCAGCCAGCAAGAGCACTGCTCACGCCAGGCCGCTGCGCCCTGCGGGGTGTCCTGGGCCGGGGGTCCCCAAAGAGCCCACACCCACGCTCCACACGACAGGCCTGGCCTGTCATAATTGAGGGCACCGATCCCCAGAAACCAGAAATCATCATGTAAGACTGCTCCTCTGGCTTTAGGCCCACATGCGCCCCGAGGAGCCAGCTGCAGAGGAGCCTGTCCCTACGAGACAACAGAGTCAGAAGCGTCAGGGGTCTGCCCAAGCTGTCCCCATGGCGGGGGACCATCCAAAGGGATATGTTCAAAAGGCAGCGGTGCCAAGAAGAGACCTTGTGTCGACCACGCCCAGCTTGTGTCCCTGGAGCGTTTCTCCCCCTGCGTGTTGGTGCCCCTCCCCTGCCTGGGGTTCCTTACATACACACTCCTCGGTGGGACACGCACAGGGGACGGTTGGACTTACTCCCACGCGATGGCCGCCACCATCACCAGATACATCAGATAATGAGCCGAGCCGTCCCAGTAGCAGATCATGTGCCCGTAGGCCGTGTTCAGGTATGGTTCACCCTAAGGAAGGGGTAGAAGAGGAGGTTCCTTTAGGTCGGACTCAGCACCACGCAGGGAACCAGACCCGGGTTCCGAGGAAAGGGGAACAGCAGAGCTGGCTGCCGTCCGCCCGCGAAGAGGAACTGAGGCTGAATCCCAAACTCTACCCCGGAGCCGTCATCGCTGGAGGGCCGTGGGACGGCCCCGAGCCGGCCTGGCCATCGTGTGACGCGCCGGGTGACGCACGTGGACGGGGACACGAGGCAGGTGGCACCATGGGCGACTGCGGTGGCACAGCTAAGGCGTGCAGGCTGAGCCAGATCTGTGACCAGGGGCACGCTGGCTCTGGCCAGAGGGGGTGCAGAGAAGACCCTGCCCGCCCACGCCAGCCACCGGCTGCCCCGCACCTGGGCACACAGACGGGCACCCCACCCTCTCAACCCTCCCAGCCTCCCTATGGGACACACACAACTCCCTCTGGTCCTCACACCGACAAACAGAGCTCCAGGGGGTGGTAGGACCGGCCTAAGGTCACATGGTAACAGCTAGCACGGAGCACACCATCCAGAAAAGCCATACTTCTGAGAAATTGTTAATCTTATGAACAGATTATGGAGCGCACCAAGTTTCCCTCTCGCAGATGGCTCCTCACAGTCTGATTTGCAGGGGGCTTTAGTGTCATCCCGAAGCCCCCTTGTTCTCCTCTCTCCTCTCCCGCCCGCTCACGCTCTCCTGCTCTGTGTCCCCCAGAGTGGCCCTCAGTCCTGTCTGCAGCAGCAAGAGGGGCCCCGCTGAAGCCTCGCGCTCCCAGGGCAGGGGCATCTCTGTCGTCTCTTCCCACACGTCAGAGGGAATGAGGACCATGGAGGAAGAGGACATAACACAGCAGCTGGACTTCTGTGCCCCTGCCTGGCCCGCCTGCCCCCTCTCCGACATGCTCTGACTGGACCGTCCATTCCAGCGTCTTGGCTTCATTTCCTGCCCTCGGAGCCTGAGCTGGCCTCTCCTGGTGGCCCTCCAGAGCCCCCTGAGCTCCATCCACTCCTCAGCCCCTGCCTCCACCGAGCCCAGCACCCAGCCTGCCCAGCTCAAAGCCACAGGGTCATTTTTGTCATCCCTCCTCCTCTGCAGTCGGTGGGCCATTCTGTCTCTCTGAGGTCGCTGCGGGCCACCCTCTCTCTGCGCAGCCACGTTGACGCCCTCAGTGCCCCTCACGGAGCCAGTCCCACACGGTCTCCCCGTCTCCCTCCTCTCTTTCCGGTCCCCCTGCCAGGTGAAGATCTGTGACACGTCGCTCTTCTGCTCAGAAGGCTCCCGAGGCCTGCCCTGCCCCCGCGTCTGGCAGCTGAGCGCCCTGGCCCTGCGACCTGCCTGGAGCGACACCCCATCCCACCTTCTCACGCCCTATGTGCCTCGGCGCTTGCCGCCCCCACCAGGCCACGTCTGCACCCTTCAGTAGCCACCTCATCCTCAAAACCTCCCGCCCCAGACTCAGGGCTTCCCAGGTTCTCCAGCTCGTCCTCCTGCCTCTTGGACCCACAGTCGGCCTCAAGCTCTTCTGACTGCAGCCTCAGCTGTACTCATCCCACCCTCGGCCGCCTCCTCCCTCACCTTTCTCCCAAGCAAGGCTTCCGGTACCATCTATACTCAGGCGGCCCCCAAATCTCTCCATCAGGAATGCTCCTCAGAGCTCAAGGCCTGCAAAGACCTTCCAGCTGGGACATCCGCCAGGACGGCCGTCCAGCACCCGAAACTCGATGCGGCCCCAGATGAACTCGGCGTCAGCCCTGCACACCTGCACCGCGGGCTGAGCGTGGGGAGACACCTGCCGTTCCTCACCTCCTGCTCTTGCTCAAGCCGTCCCTTCTCCTTGGAGTGCCCTCCACCCCCTCGTCGTCTGGAAAGTGCTTTACCCTCCAATGTCATTGCCATTTCAGAAAATGCTAAAGCAGTGTCGCTAAACCAACGAGGACTCCCCCGTTTCCCTGCGTGCAGGCAACCTTGTTTTACTGTCCCTTTGCTCTACTGTGCCTCGCAGACGTTGGTTTTTACTCACTGAAGGTTTGTGGCAACTGTGTCACAAGTCCCTCGGGATCACATTTGGTTAATCCTGGCGATAATTCAGGCTTTGCCAGTACTGTTGTGTTGGCGATGGTGATCTGGGACCGGTGATCTCTGATGTTGCTCCTCTGCCTGGGGGCCCCACGACCCACACCCACACACGATGGCGATTGTTGGCTGTGGTCTGATGCTTTGCCTACGCGCATCCTTCCCTCTCTCTCCCTGTCCTTGGCAAACTTCACTGTTCTTACTTTAAGAAGCCGTCGCAGCCGCCCCAACCTCGGCAGCCGCCGTCCGGTTAGCCTGCAGCCAGCCACTTAATGGGAAAGACCCCCCCACCAGCAAAAAGGTGAGGACTTGCTGAAGGCTCAGATAACAGCAAGTTTTTAGCAAAAAAGTATTTTAGTATTAAGGTATGTACGTTTCTAGACTGTATATTACACACGTCATAGACCACAGTAGAGTGTAACTATAATTTTTAGATGCATTAGGAAGCCAAAAACTTCATGCGGCTCACTTGTAATGTATGCTGTATTGCAACGGTCTGGGACCAAACCGCACTCCCTCCCCATGTGCTCTTACTCTGTGGGACTGAATTCCCCTTTAATCCCTCTGGTTTAATGACACCAGCATTTTCCTAAAAGCAGGAAGCAGGATTTCTTCTTGGACCTTACTCTCCCCATCACCCTCAAATCATGGCTGAGTCCTACCCACTCCAACCACTCAAAGCCTCTGACATTCGTCCCTCCTCCCTACTTCCTGTGCTTGGCTCTGCCTAAACCATCCTCATTCCCCTGCAGGCTCTGCAAAAGCCTCCTGACTTGGGTCCCCGCCCCCAGCCCTGACACTCCCCTTCAAGCCCTTCCTTCCCAGAGCTGACTGCACTGTTCCCTGACTTAAAATTTTCCCTCAAATATGAGATAAAGTCCAAATTCCCTTTGCTTCACATACGAATTTCCCCATTATTTAAAACAGATGAAGACTACTTTCCTGTGTGACCTTGAGTAAGTTACTTAACCTCTCTGGGACTGGACTCATCACAGCATAAAACAGGGAAAGAGGACTCTCCCTCAGGGGCAGGCCGCCCTACAGTATGATGACGGACAGGGAAGGCTCTTCAACATCAAATGGCTTCCTTGAGTGCCTCGGTGTTCTCTAACACACGTAAGAACACCTTGGACTTCTGGATATGGTCATGTTTTCATAAGACACCGAACACTAAACTTCATTAGAGTGTATCACTTATATTAAATACAAGTAAGGGAGAAAGGTAGTGGGCCAGGTGTGAGGGAGGAGGTATCAGACCCAGCACTGAAATTCGTGCCTCCCATGATCTAATCCTGACTTTCGGCTTCACTTTCCGCATACACACACCACCTACATCTGTGGCAGTAAGCGAAATGCCAAGGGTCCTACGCCCTTACACTAAATGCAGGGATTTCCTCTTTCATCCCTGAGCAGCAGGACGGGGCCCGCTGGCCCTTCGGCGTAAGGCTCAGCCTCACGAAGCGGTCACGTACCTCTCTCAAGTAGTGCGTCATGAACCCGTCGATGATTCCGTCCTGTTCCAGGCCTATGATGAGGTTCACCACGCTGGTAAATCCAAACACGGCATACACTAGAGCAAAGGAAGAAGCGGTTCTTTATTTCTTTCTATTTTTGTAAAGTAATCTCTACGCCCAGTGTGGGGCTGAACCCAACACCCCCGAGATCAAGAGTCACACACTGGCTGAGCCAGCCGGCCGCCCCAGGGAACCCACAGTGTAAAAAGCAGCAGCTCAGGAGGCAGCGGCTAAGAGCCCGGCATTCACCAAAAGCAGTGACTTGGTCTTCATCTTTTTCAGAAGACGCCGCGGGCACTGTCAAGATGGACTAACAGAAGGACCTCCCGCACAGAAGGACCTTCGCCTTTGCCATGGATCTCTGCGTCATCGCCCGAGTGCTCTCGCTGAGGGGACACCCACCGGGGGACAGAATGACACACTCGCCCACTAACGCCGTGCCGCGGGATCCTTCCCGACCACCCTGTCCATCCTCCACTACCTGCCCGCGGCTGCCCGGGCCACACCCGCATCCCACCTGCAGCGAGCTCGTCCAGCGTTCCCCCCGTCCACACTGAGGAGCCTGAAGATGGACAGTGACCGATGGGCAAGTTGGAAGAAGAAAGGCCAGTGATTTTTAGATGGGTGCCGTCCGCCCGCAAAGAGGAACTGAGGCTGAACCCGAGCGAACATGAGAGCAGGGGAAGCACAGCGCCTCAGAGACTCACGGAGGTTGTGGGAGCCTCCGAAATGGGCTTACAGCTCCCAGCAACAACCAGTTATGGGATGATCCTTTCTACACGGCAAGGACTCAAACTCAGTGCTTGTCAGCTTATCAGTAAGGCTGCATTTTCAAGCTGTATCCCATCAGAAGCTGTGTGGCGGTTCCGGATAGGACCAGAATTGCAGGTGGACAGAAGGACGGCCGCGAGAGAGTAAGGGGTCACTTCCCAGAGAAGGGAAGCCAGGCTTGCCGAGTCTGCAGCTGGGGCCATGGTGTCACATCCTCCCCAGGCTGCAAGGCCCACGCGTGCCCTGCCCCGCAGCCCCTGCCTCCCTGTGCCCTCCCAGGACTATGCTCCGGATCTTGCTGTCACAGTCAGCCACCAAATGTCCCCCAGGAAAGAAAGCATCTGATCACTGAGGCTGATGAGAGTGTCCGAAGCTGCGTCCAAGCCCCGAGGCTGCAGTGTGCTCAGGCCGGGACAGCGACGAGAACACAGGGCTGCAGGTAGAGCAGCAAGCGTGCTCA
>PITA01018784.1:0-31114 GCA_004023965.1 Spilogale gracilis
AGTCCAGACCCCAGTCCCTCCTCCCTCAGACCCAGGAGTCCAGACCCCCAGTTCCTCCTCCCTCAGATCCAGGAGTCCAGACCCCCAACCCCCTCCGCCCTCAGACCCAGGAGTCCAGCCCCCCAGCCCCCTCCTCCCTCAGACCCAGGAACTCTGATAGCCAGGGGATGTACTAGGGGAAAGGACTCCTTTCATGTTCCCAGCCCCTGCCCTAAGCCTGGTCCTGGGCAGGGGCTGGGGTAGGGGCTTTACTCTGGATCCTCCCAGCCATCCAGCAAAGATGGGGATTTATCCCCAGTTTACAGAGCAGGAGACTGAGGTTGTGAGCTGGGACCGCCTTACACAAGGTCAGAGTGGGAGGAGGTGTCTGGTGGGACCCGAGCCAGGTCCCAGTGACTCACAGCCCTGAGTTCTGCCCAACTTGGTTTCACTACTACTACAACCGTGCTATTAATAAAGACACAGCAATGATGCTACCCAGACTCTGGAAGGATCCCTGGGAAGCTGGCAACAACTTCGCCCCTGGGAACCCAGACAGGGGGTGGGGCGAATGGCAGAGAGAGAACTTCCTTTGCTCTTTGATTTTTGGGAGGTTTGATGGTGAAAACTTCTACAAACATGCAGAAAATTCAAAAGAACCCCACAGTGACCACTCTAGCGTCCCGACCAGTTCGCATGTTGACACTTTTTACTACTCGCTGTATGTCTGTTTTCTGTGTGGGGAATGAAGTATTCCAAAGTCAATTACAGCCTACTGAAATCTTTTTGGGTGAAGTGGTATGCCGCCTGGTGCTTGCTTTCAAATACTCCAGCAAGAGAACATTCAAGAATGCACTTGGGGGGGCACCTGGGTGGCTCAGTTGGTTGGGCAACTGCCTTCAGCTCAGGTCATGATCCTGGAGACCCGGGATCAAGTCCCACATCTGGCTCCCTGCTCGGCGGGAAGCCTGCTTCTCCCTCTCTCACTCCCCCTGCTTGTGTTCCCTCTCTGGCTGTGTTTCTCTCTGTCAAATAAATAAAATCTTTAAAAAAAAAAAAAAAAGAATGCACTTGGGGTTGTGGGGGTGTGGAATACTGAAGCAGGAGCAGCACTCCCCTTGCAAAGTGCGAGTGGGGGGATTCTTCGTACTCTTTATTTTTGGTTATGCTGGGCGTTTTTCCTCATAAAAAGGTAAAAGTTGCCACATGCACAAGAGACAGCATGAGAAATCACTGCCATGCCGGGGTCTGCATCTCTGACAGTGAGGATCTTTTCCAGCTCAGTTTCTATGCTCTGTCAGTTGCGTCTGGTGGCATTAAACAGTAATCCCGGAAAACCAGCTGATACCCAGTGCTATTCTGTGGACCCCAGCTTGTCCAAATAAGTCCTCTGTTGCTGCTGTACTTGGGTCCATGATGGATGTCGACAGCCAGCCTTGGGCAAACTTTTCATTGTCGTGCCTTTTGTAGTATTTAAATTTGTTTTTTGTTTGTTTGTTTGTTTGTCCAGCATGTGTTACCTATTCAAAAAACCAAAACTAAAATGAATAGATGCAATGATGACTATTCATTCAGTGGTTCTCAGATGCCAGCTGCCAGACCTTGTTTTTTATTCTGATTTGTATTTAATGTAAGACTTTGTGGAATCCTCCCTATAAGCCATGGACGAGTAGAACAGTGGTTTCCAGTTCACTGATGGGGAAACTGAGGCAGTGGCCCGCAGACAGTGAGAGGAAGAGCCAGAACTCCACCAGGGTCTGGGGCCTCCAGGCTGCTCTCCGTCCCCCAGCCAGCTCGCTGTCCCCAGCTTGAGGGAGGCAGACCCCTGGTGTCCAACCAGAGCTGAATTCTTCCACTGGGGACGTGGGGCCGGATGTGTGCAAGCAGGGCGGCCCGTGGGGACCACAGAGCAGCTGCTGTGCTGGACGCAGAAGGTCAGGCTGCCGGGCCACCTGGGTCTGCTTGGGGGAGAGTGGGGGGGGGGACGCTGCAGGCCTCGGGCCCTCCCTGGCCCCCTGAGAGGCTCACTGATGATCCAGGGAGCTTTGCACCTCCCCATTTAGCAACTTCACCCCACAGGGTCACCCGGAGTGACCTGGAGAAGGCAGGTGTGGGCAGGGCAGGCTCCAGTCCTGGGGATGAACACACCCCTCATCTAAGTTGGCCTCTAGGCCTCCCGCCCATCCCCAAGGGCTCTTCCAGTGACTGTCCCAGTTCAGCCCCTCCTGACCCAGCAAGTGCTCCCCCACAGTGTCCAACTGCCCCCACACCTCAGTATTCTCCTTATGAGATGGGACTAATTGCAGATTCTACCCAGAGCATTCTTTCCAAGAAACATTTAACATTTATAGCATGTGAGACATTTATAATGTCATATATTGCATATAATATAGTAAATGCCACCTATGTTACCTTGTATAATAATTATATTATGTATAACATATACTATCTTATATATGGTAGCATATATATCTCATGTATTTTCTAATTATTATTTTTTTAAGATTTTAAAATTTATTTGAGAGAGAGAGCACACAGCGGGGGGCAGCAGGCAGAGGGAGAGGCAGGCTCCTGCTGAACAGGGAGCTCAGTTCAAGGCTCGATCCCAGGACCAGGGGACCATAACCTGAGCTGAAGGCAGACGTTTACCTGACCAAGCTCCCCCCAGGTGTCCCAGTGATATACGTATTTTAAAGATTTGATTTTTAAGTAATCTCTATACCCAGTGTGGAACTTGAACTCAAGACCCCAAGATCAGGAGCTGCTCTCTCCACCAACTGAACCAGCTGGGCACCCCTATTATTTATATATTTGATTTTTTTTCCCAAATAACTTCACTGAATAAAATATATATGGAAAGATCACATAAAAAATTGAGTTCTATTTCAAAGACTATGCACTTGACAACATAACCCACCTGCCCTCCTGCCCCAATCTGAGGCAAAAAAAAAAAAAAAAATCAATTGAAAAAGAAAAAAAAGTGATAGCAGCAAATTGATGTGTTTTCTCCTGAAAAAATAAGACGATAAACTAGTAAATCAAAATCTTGGCCTTTAATTGTTATCGTGGTGCAGTTGATAGTCTGGTGATGAAGGCTGGGCTGCCTTCACTCCTGTTCTGGGGAACGTAATTCTGTTTTCTGTCTCGTGCCCCATTGGTTCCCCTTGGCTCACATGTACACTGAATAAATAGTACTCAATAAAATAGTAGATGAGATGCGCCTGGGTGGCTCAGTCAGTTAAGCATCTGGTTTCAACTCAGCTCATGATCTCAGAGTCCTGAGACCGAGCCCCGCATCGGGCTCCCCACTCAGCCAGGAGTCTTCTTTTTCACAACCACACAAAACTTTGCTGTGGGTCCTCATGTAATGGGGTATTTTAGCAGATGCACCAAAATATCCGAAATGATATAATGAGCCCCTATGTGTCCACCACTGTCCAGCTGAAGAAAGAGAACGTTTCTGCTGTAATTGGAACCTGCTTCGTACTTACCCCTCTCCAAACCTTTTCCCCCTTTCTCCTCCAAGTGACCACCATAACTAAGGAGATATTTGTCATTTATGAAAAAAAAATGCATTTGCTATGTACATATAAACACACAGCTGCTGCCCAGGGTCAGCGAGCATGTGGTTCAACTTTGTATAAATAGTATCATGTCAGTGACCACTGGGGCAGCTGGCTTCTGCAGCTCAACCCCGCGTTTGTGAATTTCACTTGAGTCTGCTAGCCTATTGAACCTGTCCTGTTCTAGGAATCTGTTCTTTTGATGATAGACCCTTTGCATCTCTCCCATTCTGTGCTATTAATAAGCAGGGATGCAAAGAGTATTCTCAGATGCGCCTCCCTGTGCTAAGGGGCTCACTTTGGACTGTTGCGTGCTCTCTGAGGTGACCTTTTATCCTTATTTTTTATTTATTTATTTTTAGTTCGAAGGCCACTCTGAAAATCTGAAGGAAGCCATAGAGACTGGCACCATCTGATACAGAGGGCCACCAGTCACATGTGGCTCCCAAGCGCTTAAAATGTGGCTGGTCCAAATTGAGAACTCCTGTGAGTGTAAAACAGACCTCGGGTTTCAAAGACGTAGCAGGAAAAAGAGAATATAAGCTCTTTCACTGACCATTTTTATATTAATTACATGATGACATGATAATGGGCACTTGTATCATTCCTGGATTTCGTATTTGCAAACTCACCTACCCTCTAAGTTTCCTGCAGTCCTCGAATCAACGCCATTTGGGAGGCATGTGCAGGGTGGCGACAATGTGAGCCCGCTCTGGTTGCACGCTGGGACCCTCTGCCTCCCTGTTCCACAAGCGTCCTTCCGGCAGCCTGGCTAAGGCCACATTTTTCTCATACTGTGCTTTTTTGCTGGTGACTTCGTGGTTGAAAGCGGCCCCCAAGCACAGCGCTGGGAGCCGTCGGGAGGTCCCGGGCGCAGGAAGCCTGCGACGTGTCTTACGAAGAAGGGTCTGTGTTAGGCAAGCTTCCTTAGAGCCTGAGTTAAGGGCACCACTGGCCGTGAGTTCAGCATGAGCGAGT
This sequence comes from Spilogale gracilis, assembly GCA_004023965.1. Classification (NCBI taxonomy): domain Eukaryota; kingdom Metazoa; phylum Chordata; class Mammalia; order Carnivora; family Mephitidae; genus Spilogale; species Spilogale gracilis. The sequence goes on from PITA01018784.1 coordinate 4,521, forward strand.
CAACAGTGTGTGTCAAGTGAGGCGTCTTTAAACAGAACACGTGCAACAAGGTTCTATATTGACCAGTTTAATGAGAATACCGTGACCAAGGCTCACAGGAACCCAAGCCCGTCCTTCCCCCAGGGCCTGTGTTTCCATTTTCACTGACTCAGCGTCCACGCTGACCATGACCAGCGCGGGTGAGGAGACTCGAGTGTACTGAGAGACTGGCATAAGGAACACACCCTGTACTGAACCAAAGAAAGCCTCACAATTATTTTCACCTTGTTTCTCTTTTACTTTTGGAAAATGGAAACACCATTTGGCAGACAGCATCCAGGGTGACGAACACTGTTGGATCTCCCTGGAGGTCTGGAGACCACGTTAAGGAGCATCGCCTCGCCCACTCACACCAGGCTGCAGGTCACGGTCCCTCACATAAGTGGCCCATAACCCCACCTTCCTCCTGGCCTCCAGTGTCTCCCCATGAAGTGTTCCACCCACCACCTTGAAAGCATCTAACACTCAGAGACGACACGTGTCCCTCTCCTCAAGAGCCTCCCATGGCTCCCTATTATCCTTGGGATCGCGTCCAAGCTCCCCAGCCCAGGCCCTGAGCCCTTCTGGAGGTGGCGCTTGCCTCGTCTCATCTGCTGCCCCGCCCCATCTCACCCGACACCCCAGTCACACAGAAGGACTCACAGTTCCCTGGAGCACCCTGGATTCTCTCTCCCTCTCCTCAGGAAATGTGTGTGGTATGAGACTGACGGATGGCCGGAGTGCATTTGTAATGGCTTCGTAAATCCCGCGTGATTAACGATAATTATAGCTAGCATTTACTGAACTCAGTGTTTCACCAGCCCCTGTGCTAATCCTCACAGCAGCCGGGAAAGGTAGGGCCTATTATTAGCTCTGTTTTATAGTTGAGGGAAGGGAGATGCGCAAAGATTAAATCCCTTGCTCTGTGTCCTGCTAGGGGTCAATGGCACAGTTGGACTTGGCATTTCGCACACCCCCTCCCCGGGCCTCTCTGGTGTGGGCGGCCATCTGCAGGCCAGTTGCTGAGGACAGGGGTGCATCAAGGTTGCCGACTTCTCTTGTTTCCATTCCAACTCAATGCACATTTCACATTTCCCCGGGGCCTGAGCTTCAGCAAAGACAAGCAGGGAGGTGCTGTCCTGGCTGGGGAGGAGTCTAGAAGGTGCCATGGACAAGCAGGCAAGCAATCATAAGACAAGGTGTCACCTGTTGTGACCGAGGTGACACAGTGGGGCTGAGAGGTGACTCTGAAAGGGCCTAATGGGATGACGGGTCGGGGTGAAAGAGGCCTCCAAGCAGCAGCCGGTCCTATTTGGGATTCATGTTAAGACAGACTGGGGGCGCCTGGGGGACTCAGTTTGTTAAGCGTCTGCCTTCGGCTCAGGTCATGATCCCAGGGTCCTGGGTTCAAGGCCCTACATCAGGCTCTCTGCTCAGCGGGAAGCCTGCTTCTCACTCTCCCTCTGTCTGCCGCTCGCTCCCTCTGCTTGTGTTCGCTCAGTCTCTCTCTTTCTCTGTCTCAAATAAATAAAATCTTCAAAAAACAAAAAGTTAAGACAGATTGGTTGAAAAATCTTGAAGTTAGGAGCAGATTCACAGGTTCTGGGGGTAAAGAGAAGGTGATGAGAGCTCCAGGCCCTGTCCCCCAAGGCCGACCTACAGAGATGGGAATGGGACTGGTGGTTGCCCAAGGCCTGGAGGGGATGGGACGCCACGGAGTGATGCGCCAGGGAGCTCTTTCCGGGGTGACAGGAGTGGTGTGAAGCTGATCATGATATGGGTCATACGGCTCTGTGACCATACTGAAGGTCGTCGACTGGTACACTTTAAGTAGACGGATGGTGTTCTAGGAGAACCTATCTCAATAAAGCTATAAAAAAAAAAAGTCCCCTCCAGTGGCACCGACATTCCAGCGAGGCCACAGAGAACTCGACAGAGTGTTTAACGCCCTCTCTGCCCATGGATAACCGAGCGATTTTCAGCAGCAATCACAGAATAACCATCAACATCGCTTTCTCGGTTTTGGAGGCGGGTGATTCTTCCTTTCTCTTCTTTCTTTTTTTTTAAATTAATAAACTTGAGTTTTTAGAGCAGCTTTAGATTCACAGCAAAATTGAGAGGCGGATACAGAGATTTCCCGCAGACCCCCGCCCTCACTCAGGACATACCCCGCCCCCATTACCTGCACACAACCCCAGAGGGTATATTTGCCACAGTGCGGACCCACACTGACTCCATTGTCACAGAAAGCCTGGAGCTGACGTTAGGGTTCGCCCTTGGCGTTGCCCATTGCCAGAGCTTGGACGGATGTATAATGATGTGTGTCCACCATTGTGATCACACAGAATAGCTTCTCTGCCCTAAAAATCCCCCGGGCTCCCCTATTTGTCTGCCCTCCCCTGACCCTGGCAACCAGTCACCGGTTACTGTCTCCATAGCTTTACCTTTTCCAGAATGTCCTACAGTTGGAGCCTCTTCAGATGGGCTGTTTCACTTAGCGATGTGTGTTTAAGGCCTTTTCATGCCTTTTCATGACCCGATAGAAGGTTCATTTCTTTTTAGCACCAAATAACATCCCACGGTCTGGATGGACCCTGTTGGTCCGTTCACCTCCTGAAGCACATCTCAGTTGCTTCCAAGTATCGATACTGATGTGCTATAAACATGTGTGTGCACACGAGAGTTTCACTTATTTGCCTGAACCCTAAGGGACTCAGTCACTGGATGTCTCTCGCAGGACAAAATTATTTTTAGGAGTCATCACTCATCATTTTTCTCTTGATTTTTTTAGTTTTCAAATAATCGGAAATTAGAAAGAACGCATTCCAATGTCAGAGATACTGGTTCTAATTCAGCAAAGATTTCACTTGTGAGCTCTAACTTGCCTTGTGGTAAAAAACCATTAGATTGCGCAGAGGGCGCTCTGCTTCTCCGTTTAGTACTTGATTCACAAATACACACTCCAAGGATGACAGCAGGTCAGCACCCCAGTTTCTCAGGCTCTGTGTCTTTGTCTTTAGAATCACCGTGGGGGTGATTTTAAACATAGCGGGGACAGGGAGGTCCACCGAGGCTGAAGGCGTGGGTTGCACCTGAGGTGAGCGTGGACAGTCTGGTCCTTGGGACCCTAGAGGATAGCAGGGTCTGCGTGCAGCGAGGCCAGCCATTAACAGGGTTCTCTGCATTTAGTTCCATGTGCCATAGAGTGCTTCAGGAAAGGGTGAGGGGGATGAAGCAATAAAACATGCTAGTTATACACACGAATCTATACACATTGTATATATACACATGTCTGTATTCTATATGTATATACACATACCTACATGTTTAATATAAGTGTGAATATATATATATTATATTTAAAACTCCACGGTAACATCTACAGCAGACGTTTGGAACTTAGACCAAGAAAGCTGTTTTGCAGAGAGGGGTTTCTATTTTAATGTCTTTTTAATTTAAATTTAATTAATTAACATATAGTGCATTATTGGTTTCAGAGGTGGAGGTCAGTGATTCATCAGTTGCGTGGAAGACCCAGGGCTCATCCCATCTGGAGTCCTCTTTCATGTCCATCCCTCAGTTACCCCATCCCCTCCAGCAACTGTCTGTTTCCCAGAATTAAGAGCCTCTCATGGTTTGTCTCTTTCTCCGATTTCGTCTTGTTTTATTTTTCAGGAAGGGGTGTGTATCGCCGACACTGGTTTCTATCGCTAGTGTGTGACATCAGTGAAAAGTGGACCAAATGTTTTGTTCGGTTTTCTTCTTGTTTTTATTTCCTCTGTGGCCAGTCCGCCCCTTGTTGCCTGCAACCAGGGCTAACCGCTCGCACTGTCGCCCCAAGGGCACACCGATTGGAGCAGTTTCCCCCCAGAAGAGTAGGCTGGAGCAAGGTGGAAGACCTGAGTGAATATGGGACCCCCACCCCTACGCCATCTGAGGATTCCTCTTCTGGGTGTATTTGACCCTGAGAGATTTTCCACAGAAGGCAATACGAATGTGCTATCTGTCCATCTGTCTCCTCCCTGTCCAGGTGAGCCCTTCCGACTGCATCGCCTGGTCTGTGTCTGGCTTCTGCTGGGGTTCAGCCAGTGGGAGGCCTCGGCAGATGATCAGAAGGACCCGGCAGTGACAGTGACCCTGAGCAACTCATTTCACCCTTCTAAGTAAGCCCCCGTTTCCTCCTCGGTAAAGTGGGGATGGAGTAGATGATAACCTCACTTATTTGTTGGACAGTTATTTACTGTGAATCTACCATGTGTCAGGCACTGTGCTGGGCGCTGGGGACACAGGGACTAGCCACCCAGGCACCTTTCCGTTCTAGTAAAGGGTGGTTGATGGCCAATTTGTAAACCAAACAAATTCGCAAATGAGAAGGAAACAGTGAAGACATTGGCTGTATCCTTACCCGAAATATGTGGAAAGAGACACTCAGAAATAATTCACCAGGTGATTTAGCAAAAACAGTCTTTAAAAAAAAAAAAACCAAACATTTTATGTATCTATTGACAGAGAGGTGGAGAGAACCAGAGAGCACAAGTGGGGGGAAAGGCAGAGGCAGAGGGAGAAGCAGACTCCCCCTCCAACGCAGGGCTCCATCCCAGGACTCTGGGATCATGACCTGAGCCAAAGGCAGATGCTTAACCGGCTGAGCCCCTCAGCGCCCAACAAGGTCTTTTTAAGCATCTCCACTGTGCCAGGCAACACTCGACACTCTAGGAACCCAGGAACACCCTGCCAAGATTTGCATCCCAGCAGACTGCACATGTGGATAGGGATGGTGCTATGGTTAAATTGTGCCCCCCACCACAAAAGGTCTGCTGAATCCCAGCACCTCAGGAAGTGACCTTATTCAGAAATAGTGTCACTGCAGATGAAATTAGTTAAGAGGAGATTGTGTCAGAGGGGAAGGTGGGTTCCTACATGATTCTCCCACAGGAAGGGTTGGAAAGATGGGCAGCTGAGGTCACTGGCACGTGAAGATGAAGGTGGAGAAGGAAATGAGCCAAAGATGGCTGACAACCCCCCAGAAGCTAGGCGAAGGCAAGGAAGGCTTCCGAGGGGTTCAGAGAGAGCGTGCTCCTGAGATCTCCCGCTTCTAACCTCCAGAACTGTGAGATGACATATTTCTGCTGTTTGAAGGCCCCTGGCTTGTGATATTTTGTTAGAGAAGTCCCAGCAAACTAACACAGGTGGAGGGACATATGGGAAACAATCAAAGAAACCAACTGACTGGACAGTGAGCTCCACAAAGGAAACAAAACAGATTACAGATTACACATGTTTTCTGTGCCGTGAGACAGACAGCCACAAATGTAAGCAGCTTAGAAGGGCACCCCCTTATTAGCTCACAGTTTCTGTGGGTCAGAAGCCTGTGCATGAATGACAGAATGATGGGGTTCCCTGCTTCGGGAAGGCTCAGAGATTCCCATTTCCTTGCTGCTTATCGGGCAGAATCCTCTCTGTTTTCAGAGGCTACCTGCATCCTCTGGGGTGGGATCCTTGCCTCCTTCCAAGCTGGGAACAGAGACTCGCCTCCTTGTGGACTACCCCTTAAGCTCCAGAAAGCGCCTTGTCCCTTTTAGGGCATCACCTGATTAGGCCAGGCCCACCAAAGATCGCTTCCCTGGCTTAAATCAACTGATTTGGAATCTTTAAAATAAAAAATTGTATGGAAATATGTTTGACCTAAAATATTATATTTGTCTCAGGTACACAGCATAGTGACTTTTGACAGTTCTCTACATTTCACAGTGCTCATCAAGAGAAGTGTAGTCACACCCACCACCAGACCATACTATTACAATATTATTGAATATTATTCCCCAGGCTGTACTTTTTCCTCCCTATAACTTTATTTTCTAGAGATTTATTTATTTGAGAGATAGGAGGGAGTGCATGCGCCCGTGAGCCGGGGGAGTAGCAAGAAGGGGAGGGAAAGAGAATCTCAAGCAGACTCTGCGCTGAGTGCTTGATCCCACGACCCTGAGATCCTGACCTGAGCTGAAATCAAGAGTCAGCCACTGAATAGGCTGAGCCACCCAGGCACCCCTCATCTCGGGGACTTTTTTCTCATAACTGGGAGTTTGTACCTCTTAATCCCTTTTATCTCTTTTCCCCATCCATCCAGCCCCCTCGCCTCTGGCAACCACCAGTTTGTTCTCCGCATTTGTGAGTCTGCTTCTGTTCTGTTTGTTTTGTTTTTCACATTCCACTTAGGAGTGAAATCGTATGCTATTTCTCCTTCTTTGTCTGACTTACATCACTTAGCGTAATGCCCTCTCCTTCCACCCAAGTTGTCTGACTTGGGATCCTAGTGCCATGTGCAAGGTTCTTTCACAGGGGCTCCTAGATTGGCTGGGGCAGGAGGTGCATGGGCACCAGGGGAGCAGGAATCCAGCTTGGGATCCAGCTGAGAATTCTGCCTCCGACAAGAGATTGAGAAAGGCAGGGGGACGTAGGGAGGGCCTTGTAGAGGAGGCTTGAAGGGGCAGGCAGGTGGCCATTCCCGGCAGAGGAATTGCCCACCCGAGGCTGTGAGTGGAGGAGGGCTGGCGGGCGCTGGGAACCTGCAGGGGATGCATGTGACCTGCGGACCCCAGAGCATGGGCATAATGGTGAAGAGCAGCTCTAATTATTATCTTGATATTAGAAGCCCGGAGGTGGCCAGTCTGGAATGACTCTCTTTCTCTCTCTCTACCCCCCCTCCCAGTGACCTTGGGTGGGTCACTTTCGTCTCCCAGGCTCCACACCTAGTGCCAGCAATGCTCCGCCCCCAGAGGCGAAAGAGCTGATTGGGGGGGAGGGCAGAATGTGGGCAAAGCCCCTGTGGTGGGAAAGGAGGGCGGCGGGGGCTCCAGCAGCTGGGCGAGTGGCAGCAAATATTTACGCAGAGCGGGTCTGTGCCAGGCACGGTGCTGGGCGTGGAGAGATAAGGGAGGCGCCAGGGCTTGGCCTCTGAGGCTGAATTCCAAACCGCCCCCCCCCCCAGGAGACCAGGACAGGCAGCGGAAACCACCCACTGCGGGCCTGGTGCCCAGAGGGAGGCATAGCTCCACATCATCACTGGATGTCTTGGGGCAGGTGGGTGTCCCCTTGGAGCCTCAGTGCCCCTCTGCAAAGGGAGGGTGTCCCAGCTCCTGATTCACATGCTCAGTCCTTAGCCCATCTGGATCAAGTCTCAAATTACCCCTTCCCAAGAAGCCCTCCAGGACCAAAGTCACAGCACCCACTGGAAACCTCAGCTTCTCCGTTAGCACTCTTCTCTCTTGCCGGCACCTGGCTTTAAAACTAGTGGACTTCAATGAAAAAAAGACTTCATAGGGGACTATCACTCAAATGACAAAAGAAACATCAGTGAGTCCATATCCATACAATAAACGATTGTATAGGTGAATAAACAGGGGGAAGGAGAGGGGACCCAAGAATCTTCAAAATTATACCTGGATGCTCCCCCCTCCCCTCCATGTGAGCTGCACTCAGTGACTGAGAGGGAAGAGAGAGGGGTCATCCATGACCAGGTGATGCAGCATCAGTGGTAAGTCACGTGGATACGTGTGAACTGAACCCGCCCCCCACCAACTGATTCTCCAAACCGAAGCCAGAGGGAATTCCTTGAACCAGGAGAGGGGTGTGTGCTATTCAGAAGTGTGTATTTCTCAAAACATCTCAACTGATGCCATGTAGGATATTCGCATTTCACTGTATTTAAATTGTACCAAGGACAAGAAGCTTAAATAAATACTTGCTCTCTTGGGGTGCCTGGGTGGCTCAGTTGGTTAAGCGACTGCCTTTGGCTCAGGTCATGATCCCGGAGACCCGGGATCGAGTCCCACATCGGGCTCCCTGCTCATTGGGAGGCCTGCTTCTCCCTCTCTCACTCCCCCTGCTTGTGTTCCCTCTCTGGCTGTGTTTCTCTCTGTCAAATAAATAAAATCTTAAAAAAAAAAATACTTGCTATCTTGTTACGATACACAATGCTGAAGTGTTTAGGGGTGATGTGACCTAATATTTGCAAATTGCTTTGAAATGAATTTTTTTAAAGATAGATACATGGGAACTGTCTGCAATTTCCACTCGATTTTTCCGTGTGTATAAAACTGCTCAAGAAGGGAAAGTTTATTAAATTTTTAAAAAATGAGTGGTAGATAAGTTGATGAATGGGTGAATTACAGGATAAATGGATACACAGGTTCATGATGAACAAATAGAGAAAATGCTCGCTGTAGATTCTGGGAGCTGAGGAAATGCATTTAGTCTCTAATGCTTTCCATTCGCTGTGTGCTGTAAAATTTTCGGGATTTGTATTCGTTTCATTAAGCAGCAGGGGGCAGCTCCTAGGACAGTGCCCAGCACACAGCGAGGCTCAATAGATACTTGTGGAATGGGTGTCCTCAATCTATTTTTCTATCTGTGTCTCCTGCCAAAATGAAACCTTGTCTCTTTCTCCTCTGATGTTTTCCCCACACCCAGTGTAGTGCTTTTTTTTTTTTTTAAGATTTTATTTATTTATTTATTTAACAGAGAGAGAGACACAGATAGAGAGGGAACAGAAGAGGGGGAGTGAGAGAGAGAGAGAGAAGCAGGCTTCCCGCCAAGCAGGGAGCCCTATGCAGGGGCTCAATCCCAGGATCCTGGGACCATGACCTGAGCTGAAGGCAGACGCTTAACAACTGAGCCACCCAGGCATCCCCCAGTGTAGCACTTTTCATAAAGCCAAAGGCTCAACATTTTTAGGATGAATGAATAAATGAATGAATAACAGGGTAAGAATGAATGTTTGTATAAGGGTTAAGAGCACAGGTGTCGGAATCACAATGCCTGGCCCTGTAATCAGATCTGCTACTTACCAGCCAGGAGACCTTGGCCATGAGCTTCCTTCTTCCGAAAATGGAGCCCCTACAGGGAACCTGCACCCCCACCTATCCCCGATGGGACCGTAAATGGTGCAGCCACTTTGGGAAACAGTCTGGCAGTTTCTTAAAAAGTGTACCATGAGCTTCTCCCACAGCCTGCCTGAGCATCTGCCCAAAAGAATAAAATCTATGTCCATGTACTGTGGGGAGTAACACTGTCGACAGCAGCCAAAGAGCGGACCAGCCCAGATGTGCTCCAGCTGATGAGTGGGTAAACAAAACGCAGTCTGTCCGTGCAATGGAATGTTACTCGGGCATAGAAAGGGATGAAGTGCTCTTAACACTCACGACGTGGATAAGACTTAAAGATAGCGTGTGGAATGAAAGAAGCCAGACACGCAAGGCGACATATTGTATGATGCATTTATAGGAACTGTCCAGAAGAGGCAGGTCTGTTGAGACAGAAATTTCCATCAGTGGTTGCCGGGAGCTGGGACTGCGAATGGGAGGTGACTATTAACCGGCACAGAGATCTTTGGGGTGGACATGTCCTAAAGTTTCCTTTGGAGGATAGTTGTACCGTCCTCTAAAGTCACTAAAAGGTGCTGAGTGCCTTCAAAATGAGTGAATTCTATGGTATGCAAATGATAATCTCAAGCTGTTTAAGACAAACAAATGGAGCTTGTGACAGTGTCCATCTATTGATCTTGTTGTGAAGAGTAGGGGAGCTAATCCACGCAATCCCTTTAGAACCCTCTAAGTACCCTAGAAATTTGTTTTATGTGATTATGAACATGTGGTTGAGTTCATATATATAATGCTCAGCACGGGGCAAGACAAACTACAAGGTTCGATTTGTGAGCAGCAGCATTATTGCTTCACAATAATGGCGACCGCTTTGGGGTTTGATCATGTCTTGTGTCTGTCCCACATGTCCAGAGCTGAGTCTTCTTGTCTGCAAAATGGGAGAACTGAGCTCCATCCTTAGGGACCTTTTCTTACTCTAAGTTCTGTATTTTGCTTTAGGAACGTTTCTCTCCGGTCGCAGGGGACCCTCGAGGCAGAGTGAGCAGTGGGGAGGGGGCAGGTGGTGGGCAAAGCGGTGGGGGGGGGGCGTGATGCCTCGGAGCTTGGCGACCAGGATGCAGGTGAGGAGGGGGCTGATCCCAAGCGTTAGATCTGCCTGGCTAACAGTGTGCAGGGTCCGGAGTTGGTCCGGCCTGGGTTCAAAGTCGATATTGTCAATTCCTAGCTATGAGATTTTGGACAAGAGACTCCCTCTCTGAACACTGTCTTGCCCTTAGAAAGTGATGAAGATACTTTCTAATCCCCAGTGGGGTCGTGATTCCCTGAGATCAGGTCTACACCAGCCTGGGAAAATAATCATAACAAAGCAATGACAGCAATGACTCCCTCACAGGTGCAATGCTGTTTTCAGCCCTCTCCACGAAGTACCTGAATACAAAGAGCTCAATTCATGGTAGTGATTTCCAAAGTAGGACAAATGACTTAACTTTAATCCTGTTTGCCCCTTCTGTAAATAGGGCTACGTAATCCCCCTCCCTCAATGAGTTTAATCAATGAGATTGTACTGAAAAGGTATCTGGCCATGGTAGGTGTTCTCTAAATGGTGGTCCACCTTTGGATACGGTAATAGGGAGCCACTGATGGTAATAGGGAGCCACTGATCGTTCCTGGGGAGGGAGGTGGCATTGACGTCATGAAAGCACAGCCCAGCTCCCCAGCCCCCCACACCTGAGGCTTTTACAGGATCTAGTTTGTGGGAGAACTGGTCTCATTTGGAAACCCTGATTTATTTGTGCTGATATTGGATTCTTGTCCACGTCCTCTGCTGGTCTGTAATCTCCATGGGGGCTGGTGCCCAGAGGGTCTCACTTACCACTCCACCATCCCCCATATCCAGCCCCCAGTGATGCAGTGATAATCAAACAGGCTAACATGGATTGAATGCCTACGAGACATGCCAGGCACTCTTCCCAGGGCTCAGCCAAGGTGTGCTGAATCTCCAACAGGGAGAATTCTGCAAAGCTCTAGATTGTTCAGTCATCTCCCTTCCTAGACCCTCAATCTCCATGTTCCTGGCTTCCTTCCCTCCGTTCCTGTCCCTCCCTGGTGTTTTCATCCCACTAGAACGATCCTCCCTCCCAAAGCCTCAGTTTGTTGCCCTGGAAAACTGCCATGAGCTCACCTATCTTTTCCTGGCCCTACAGGCATGAAGATACCAAAGTGGTCAATGGCATTATTTGCTTTGGAAAAAGAGAGTCATTGAAGGTGCTATGGGAAGGCAGGATGACAACGGTAGGAAAGAGACGAGGTTTAAGGAAGATGGCTTGAACACATCTTTCCTTCTCCACTCCTTAAGACCCGAATAGATGGGTGAAGAAAGAAAGTATTAGAAGGTTTGCAGAAAATGACCCTTTCCACCCACCCCCAATTTCTTGTGATTTCTCAAACATGCAGCACCAACCCACCTCACGGCCTTTGTCCCTGCTCTTCCAACCACCCGGTTCTTCCTTCAGGTCAAAGGTCACCACCGGCCCTCCCTCCCAGCCAGGCAGTCTTCTCAGTCACCCTATTGATACCTGGTGGCCTGTAACAGACGGCTTATTATCTAGGGCAGCCCTATTCAAGAGAACTTCTTGCAATGATATGTTCTAGATCTGTGCTGTCCAGCAGGGTAGCCACCAGCCACATGGGGTTCTTGACCCCCTGGAAACCGTGACTGAGGAATTGAGCGCTTTTAATTATTTTATTTTAAATTGATTTACTCATTCTAAGTCTAAATGGAAGCAGCCATGCGCGGCTAGTGGCTAAAATGTACTGGGCAGTGCGGATCTAGAATCCCGGCTCCTCACAGGGGCAGCAGTGGCTTTCTCCTCTCCAGCATCCCCAGGGCTCAGTACTGGGCCTGGTAAATGTTGAAAGAATGCAGGTAGAGACTGTATGGGGGGGGGCATGGGGCTCCCCAAAGATGCCTGGATAGGTGATAACCAGGGCTATCACACCCCCAATTCTTCTCTTGAGTTTCTTGCTGGCTGAGCACCTCCCTCCCATTCCCTGATGTGGAAATCTAGATCTGTCCTGCTTGGAACGAAAGCTCAGAGCCTCTTGGCGGAATCCTGGCTCACCTAGACCCCCTCTGGCAGCCCCCACAGACAGCCTCACTCTGTCCTGTTTCACGAACTCACATTTATTCACAGACAGACAAAAGGACAGGGATGGACCCTTGCTCACTGGGGACCCCCAGGGTCTGGCAGTTCCAAAGAGGTGATGGTGTCCAGTGTGTATAATGGAAGATAGCCAGGCAGGGGACCCCACCCCCCTAGTCTCCATCTCTCTGGCCAATATTCTCCGCCTCCTTTTCCAAGTTCTGCTGCCTTCTGAGGCCTGTTGGGGCAAGTAGTTCCTAGCCAGCATCAGGGGTCCTGGGGGTGGGCGATGGGGAGGGAGGGGCGGCCCAGGGCCCCCCCCCTCCTTAGTGTTGAGGGCTGGAAGGGGAAGGGTGGTAGATAGGAGGCGCCTCTACTTCGACTTCCCTCCTCCATACTGCAAACCGGGAGCCAAATGGAGGGGCCAAGAGTGGGTGGAAGGTCAGGAGGCCAGGCCTCCCAATCCCCGCAGGTGGGCCTTGCTGTCAATCTCTTCTTCCTCCATCTCAAAGGCTGAGTGGTCTTGGCTGTCAAAACAGGACGCGCTGAGGAAGACAGGGGGAGCTTGCGGTGGTGACTGGGGTGGGGTCCCCGGGGAGGGTGGCTCTTCCTTGATGTGTGCAATGGGCAGCGGGAGCCCTTCCTCCTCCTGCCCGGCTGGCGGGGGCGGCGGGGGCAGCGGGGGGGCCTGGGCCTGGAGGGCCTGCAAGGCGGCCGCCCTCTCCAGCTCGGCGCGGTGGCAGCGTTGGTGGCGCAGGAGGCTGTAGGCGCGCGAGAAGCGGCGGGGGCAGCGTGGGCACGGGTGCGGGGCCGGGCCCCCCGCGTGCACCTGCGCGTGACGGGCCAGGTCGGCCAGCCGCTTGAACTCCCTCTGGCAGCGCACGCACTGGAAGGGGCGCGCTCCAGAGTGGGTCACCCCGTGCTGCCGCAGGTGCGCGCGGCGCCGGAAACCTTTGCCACACTCGGGGCACCAGAAGCGGGGCTCCCCTGTGGGGGGCCGGGCCGGGGCGGTGTCCCCTCCGTTCTGCCCGCCTTCTCCCCCCTCCGAGGCACTCCCGCACTCTGCCCCTTCGCCCCCCTCGGGCCCCTTCCCTGAGTTCCGTCCACCCGAGGCCTTGTCGTCCTTCTTGCCCGCCGCGGGCAGCGGGGCCAGGAGGCTGAGCGCGCCGTGGACGCGGCGGTGCTGGCGGAGGTAGGAGGCAAGGCGGAAGGCCAGGCCGCAGTCTGGGCACACGAAGGGGCGGTCAGTGGAGTGGACCAGCCGGTGGCGGGACAGCGACCAGGGCCTGGCGAAGGCCTTGAGGCAGATGGAGCACTGGTGGCGCTTGGGGCGGGGCGGGGGGCCCCCTTCACCCTCCTGTTCACCCTCGGGGCGTAGACACGGGTGCGCTTTGAGCTCGCCCTTGGTGGCGAAGGCTTCGCGACAGCGGAGGCACAGCAGCGTCCAGTCGGCCTGGAGCAGGACCTGCTTCTCCTCCTGCCGCCCGGCCGCCAGTGCCAACTCTGCCCTCAGCTCCGCCGCGCCGGCCTCGGCCTCCTCCTCCTCCGACTCCCGGGGTTCCGCGCTCGAGGGGGCCACAAACGTGGCCGGCTCCCCCGCCGGCCACGTCTCGGGCCACGAGGCGTCCTCCTCAGCGGCCCCCGCTGCGGCGGTGGTGGGCTGCTCGGAACCGGCGTCTTGGGCGCCGCAGCCGGATTCAGCGGCCTCCTTGGCCGCCCTCTCGATGGCCAGCTCGACCTCGCCGCCTGCGTGCTCCTGGGCCAGGTGGCGCCGGAGCTGGGCGGGCTCGGGGAAGGTGCGGGGGCAGGCAGCGCAGCGCAGCGGGGGTTGAGGCCCGTGGCCTCGCAGGTGGCGGGAGAGGTGAGCTGGTCGGCGGAAGGCCTTGGGGCACAGGGGGCAGGCGTGGGGTCGGAGGCCTGAGTGGCTCAGCCGGTGTCGGGAGAGGTAGTAGGGGAAGCGGAAGAGACGGCCACAGGTCGGGCAGGGTAGGGGCGCCCGAGGGGCTCCAGCACCCCCCCTGCCACGGCCCCGGCCTCGACCACGGCCTCGGCCACGGCCCCGGCCCCTGCCACGGTGAGGTGGGCTGCCCTGAGCCGGTGGAGGGGGCTGCGGATCCATCCCTGTAAGGAGAAAGGGTAGACAAGGAGACATTGGGGGGTGTGTGTGGAGTGGGTCAGATAAAGGGAGATGAGTGGAGTGTGGCAGAGAAGCAGAGACAGACAGAGATGGAGATTCAGTGATGGTCGGATGTCCATGGGACAAACAGACAGACAGCAGGAGAAGCGGTAAAGGCAGGATGGTGGGAGACAGCAGGAGAGGGAGATGAGGACTCTCAGCAGAGATAGAGATGGAGAGAAAACAAAGAGATTTCGGGAGAGATGGTGCAAACACGGAGATCAGAAGAATCACAGGCAGGATGGAGGTAGGGAGAGACAGAGACAGAGACAGGGGACAAGCCGGAGATGCAGACAGAAGAGACAGGGAGACCATCAGCCAACTGCTTTTTCTCCAGGGACCCTGCTGGAGAATTTTGGGAGGGGCTGGGAACCAGCATGTGGTGCCTGAGTGGAGGGGGTGGAATTCAACATTGGGAGGCCCCGGAAATGTGGTGTGGGTGCCCAGACCAGGGTCTGGGAGAGGCCAGGGGTAAGAGGGCTCAGACTCTTGGGCAGGGGGGAGGCTGGAGCCCTGCAGTCTGGAATTGAGAGAGGTGGGAGCTGGGGTTCGGGACCCCAGGTTTGGGAGGTGACTGGGATCCACTCCTGTAGGTGGAGGGTATGGATTCCTGGGTCCCAGGGGCAGACAGGATCCGGGGAGGGGGCTGGGCTCCTAAGACAAGGGAGTGGAGGAGGCTAGGGGCTCAGCTGCCCGAAATCTCCACGGAGGAGGCGTCTGAGGGCCGCGCCCCTGGATGTCTGCCCCTCACCTAGGCTGCTGGGGTCCAAAGCCCTAGGTCCCCACAGGGGGCCGAGCTCCCCACTGGGCCCAGCCTGCGGATCCCTGCAGGCGTGATCAGCAGAATTGGGGCCGCAGGTCGAGGCCTGGGGGATTTCTGATCCGGGGCCCTGAGGCTCGGCCCTGATCGCTGGGCGTCTGGTTCTTACCTCCGCCTCCTTCGCTCCTTTCTTCCTTCCCCGCGGCCGGCCAAACGCGGACGGTGGTGGCGGGGAGGGAGGGAGGGCCTGAGCGTGGTGGGGGGTGGAGGAGGCTGGACTCGGTGTCACCGCCTAAGCCTTCCCCCCGGAAACCCGGCCTCTCCGCCGAGCCCAAAAGAGGAAAGACTGCCTGGAAGGCCGGAAGCGGGAGGACGAGGGGACCCAGGGGGAGGGGAGGGCAGTCGGCTTGGATTTCTGGGTCCTGCACGGGGAGAGGGCTGGAGGCCTGAGAGGCTGGACGCAGCTCCCCTCCCCACCCCAGCAGACACACATATTCATTCATTCCTTCAACAAGCACACATTTATCAGGTCTCGTCTGTGCCAGGCACTGTGTTGGGTGAGGGGGGAGTGCTGGATGAAGGAATTGTGAATGAAGCAATGGCAGAGGCCTCAGGCAAAGTAGGGGCGCTCTGGGCTAGAACCCCACTCCAGCCTTCACTTGGCTGCCTGAGCAAGCGACTATCCCTTCTCCTAGCCTCAGTGGCCCCCTCTATAACAAGGCTAGCAGATATGCATTGGCTCCTAAAAGACCAACGTGTACTGAGCACCTACTGTGCTCCTGAGTCCTGCATGTATTTTCCTACATAGATCACTGGATCCCGAGCCACCATATTTACTGAGCACCTACTGTGGGCTAGCTCTGTCCTTGGTGCTGGAGCTGCACCAGCAGGCTGGCAGAGGCTATGGAACCCTGTCTGCAGGAGGCTCACCGTCAGATGGAGGACACAGTCAGACACAGATCCAGTCGCCTTCCTGGAAAATGTGCTCTAATGCAGGAAGGAGGATTTAGGAAGACAAAGAACAGAGAAGGCACTGAGTTGATCTCCCCCTGGTGTGAAAGCAATCCTCAAGGTCTTCTAGGAGGCAACAGTGTTTCAGCTGAAACCTGCAGGATGAAAGCCAAGGGTTGGTGATGAGAAGGATGAGCCAAAGGAAAGGAGAGGGAAATAAACCTGGACACATCTGAGCAGCTAAGGGCTTGTTGCAGAGATATGCCTGCAGCCTGTCGCTGTTTAAGGTGCATGCTGACCACTTTTGGCAAGACTGTGGGGAACAGAGCGTTTTTGTACATGGCTGGGCTAGTGCAATTTGGAACAACCTTAACACGTGAACAATTCCAGGAAACTTTCTGTTAGATAGATCTGTTCAGAAACCTGCAAAACGACACCTATACCAGGTGAATCAGCAGGGCATTGCACACCATTGTGAAAGACTGGAAATAAGCTAAATACCCATCCATCGGGAACTGGAGTGGCATCATGATTGACCTGCCCAGTGAATGCTATGTGTCCAAGAAGAAGAAGGAGGGGGAGGAGGAGGGGAAGAAGAAGAAGCAGAAACTTGCTGTGTAAAAAATATGGAAATGCCCCAAGTGATCATGTGGAGGGAGGGGGAGGCGGAAAGGAAGGCAGAAAACAGCCTGCAGCCTGTTTTAACTACCTGCGCTTATCAGTGGGTTGTGTCTGGAAGAAGAGAGAGGCAACTAGCAACATTGTCTAACTCCCAGAACTGAAACTTACTGCACTCTATCCTTTTGTATGCTTTGAATTTGAAACCATGTGAATGTGTTCCAACTCAAAAAAATAAAGGAACGAGACATAGAATGGGAGAGAGGGTAATAAAAATAAATAAAACGAAAATAAGTAGTAGCTTAGCTTTGTAAGTGCTTTACAAATACTAACTCATTTGTTTCTCCTTACCTGTGGGTCACGTTACCTTCCCAGTTTAAAGAGCAGTGAAGTGAGGTACTAAAACATTTCAAAGCTAGTGAGTCTCAGTGAGTCTTTCTTTGCATTTGACAAAGAGATGGGAGAAATGACAGCCACAAAGAGCAGGACTTTTAAAATCACCTGGTCAACAGTACCACTTTTTAAAAGATATATACATAGGAGGGAAAGTCTAAAAATAACCATGGAAACAATAAGCACCAAGTTGATGGTAGGAGTTCCCTTGTAGCAGCGAGAAGCATGCAGATCCTAGAGGGGCTTATGGAGAGTAAGGTATCCTTCTAATGTTTCAAAGCCGGGTAGGCAGAATATGGGTGTGTGTGGCCATAACCGTGGTGTTAAGTACATTCCCCATGTCATGCAACCATCCCACTATCTAGTTTCAGAACTTTTTCATCTCCTCCCGCAGAAATCTAGATCTACTAAGCTGTCACTCCCCATTTCCTTCTCCTTCCAGTCCCTGACAACCAATGAACAGCTTTGTCTTTCTACGGCGTTGCCTACTACAAACATTTCATATCAATTGAGTCATACAATACTTAATCTCTTATGACCAGCTTCTTTCACGTAGTGTGTTTTCGAGATTCCTCTATGTTGCGGCATGTATCCAGATGTCATTCCTTTTGCTGGTTGAATGATATTCCACTGTATGGATATACGACATTGTGACCATTTGTTCATGGATATGTGGGTTGTTGCTACATTTTGGCTATTGCGAATAGTGCTGTTGTGAACGTTCCTGTATCCTGTATACGTTTTTGTTTGGAAGTTGTTTTCAATTCTTTGGAGTCTATGCCTGGCAGAGTTGGGGGGTGTTGTTATTTCATTATCTATATTTTGAAAGCTTAACTTTTTTTTTTTTTTCCAAAAAGAGGAAGCAAGGGAGGAAGGAAGGAAAGAAAGAACGCAGGCAGACAGGCAGGCAGGCAGGCAGGAAAATTCAGGAATGGAATGGTGAAAAATAAAATTTCAAGCAGAAAGAAGAGCATATTGGTGGATGGGTAGGAAGATCTTGTCTTGGGGGAGAGACTCCAGGCCTTGGATTGGGACATCAAAGGCGACAGTGTGGTAGAGGGAGGCCGGGAGCTGCACGAGCCTCTGTGTCCGTCCTCTTAGTCCAGGCTGAATGCAGGACACATTCCTAGTGCACTGAAAAGCCATTGAAAAGGTTTTAAGCTGGAGAGTCACATGATCCGATTAGTGTTTCAGAGAAATTCCTGTGGGACCCGCGTGGAGGCCGCGCGGGATGCAAGGGAGACCCAGGCTGAGAGCAGGGAGGAGGCGGGGCGCGGGCCCAGGTGAGACAGGGGGCCTGGGCAGTGCGGACCCACCCCGCGGAGCAGCAGGCTCCCGCTCAGGGGGCGGGACCTAGCGCTGATTGGCTCAGAACTGCACTCCTGGGTGCCAGTCCCCCTGCTACTGCCTCCTCATTGGCTCTCCTGCCTCCTGCCCCCCTACCGCGCGGCCAGGCTCCCGCACGCAGAAGTCACATCCTGTCAACCTCCTGTGGCTTCCCAGTCCTTTTTCCCGTGCTCACCCCCTCCCTGTAAGGCTCGACAGATCTGTCCGCTGGAGCCTCCCTGCACTAATTTCTACCTCTCTCCTGATTCACTCTGCTCCAGCCACACCGCCCTCTTTGCTCTTGGTGGACTCAGGGCCTTTGAACGTGCCTTTCTCCCTGTCTGGAATGTCCTTCCCCCTACATTTCCATAAAGTGTCCCTTACTCCCCTCGTTTCTTCCAGACGTCCTTAGAGACACCTCTCCTGTCCACTCTTGCTAAAACAGCCCTCCTGTCACCCTGTAGTCCTCACTCTGCCTTAATTTTCAAACTGTACTTACCGCGAACAAGCAGCAGACTATTCGTGGAATACCCATTGATTGCCTTTCTTCCTTCGCCTGGAATATAAATTCCCCTGAGGGCAGGGGTCGGCTTGCCAGTTTGCTTAACGGCTCACCCGTCAGCTCCCAGCGGCGCCCAGAAAAGCAGATGAGGACTGAGGTGGGGGTGAAGTTGGGGCTTCAGGAGAGGGTGACTACCCTGAAGGGAGAAGGCTGAGGTGGTGGGGACGTGCGGAGCTCAGCTGAGAGTGCAGATGGCTGGCTCGACTGGTCAGCGGCCAGAGCCAGCTCCTCCAGCGAACACGTGAGAATCGTCAGCTTCAGCCCAGAAATTGGCGCTCTGGACAGGTTGAGATCTCCCCCACAGTAAAATCCTTCCCACCCCTTCTAGCCTCAATAAGCACATCTATAAAATGGAGCCACAGTGAGATGAGTTAGGTACCAGGTCCGCCCCCCCCTCCCCCGGCGCCAGGTCTTTGGGAGGCCGGCCGGAGATGGGTGAGGCCCCGTCGCTTTTGTCTCTGAAGAGAAAAGATTGGGTTGGAGGTGAGGTGGGCGGAGCCTCTTCCTCCCGAGGTCCCTATTCATTAATCCCTAGCCTGCGGCCATCTCCATGACAACCCTGGCTTGTTTCCAGACCCTCTGTGCTCCCGCAGAGCAGGTCTCGAAGTGGGCGGGTTTTGTTCCTGGGGCGGTGCCTGAATCTAAGGGGGCGGGTCTTGTTGCTCCAAAACATTTTTTTTGCGTTTTGGTTTTTGGTTTTCCCCAGGGAATGAGCCTGATCCCGGATTCCCAGGTGGGAGAGCGGAGAGGAAGTTATCTCTAAGGTCGAGCGTCCCCAGGAGCTGACCTGGAGCCTTTAAATGAGCAACCGTGCATCTCCAGGCAAACATGTCTTCTTGTTTTCCCTCCACGCAGATATATGTCTCCCTCCTCTAAATGTTTTCCTTGTGAAATAGAAGACGCGTAGACTAAAAGAGCACGATACCGATGCACAGCAAACAAATAATTATCAAGAGATCACCAGATTAAAAAACGGGATGTTAGCCGCCGGCCAGAAATCCATAGGTTCGGCAAGCCCCATTCCAAGCTTAACCCATCTAACCTCACTGTTCTGAGTTTTATGGGAGATGGTTTGCTAGCTACTATACATCCTAAATACTATTATAGCTTAATTTTTCTTGCTTTTGAATGTTATGTAAATGGAATCATACGCTGTGTATTTGGCTTCCTGTGTTGAGCTTCTTTGTAGCTTTCATTCAGGTCGTTGTGTTTACCTGCGCTACTTTATTTCACGCCATGTAGTATCCCATAGCATAATATACTACTATTTATTTATCTGCTATATCGTTGAGGGATGTCTTAGTCTGTTCCCACTGCTCTAAGAAAATACCACAGACTGATGGCTTATAAACAACAGAAATTTATTGCTCACGGTTCTCTGGAGGCCGGAAGTTCAAGATCAAGGCACCCAGCATGCTTGTCTTCTGGGGGAGGCCGTCTTAGGGGTTTATGGCCAGTGCTCCTTGCTGTGTCCTCACAGGGTGAGAAGGGGTAGGGGTCTCCTTGGAGCCTTTTAAATGAGGGCACTGGTTGCTGCATGAAGATACCACCCTCATGACTTAAGCACCTCTCCAAAGCTCCATCTCCAAATACCGTCACACTGGGCTTTAGAATTTCAACATAGAGATTTCGATGGGAACACATTCAGACCACAGCAATGACCTAGCAGTTGTTCAGAGTTTGAAGCTGTGCAGATTGCTGCTGGGAAGGTTTTAAATGTGTCTCCTAGGACAGGTGAATGAGTTTCTCTAGGGCTCGTGCCTAGCAGTGGGATCACTGAATCACAAGATACACATGTCTTCAGCCTTATTAGTCACTGCATGCCACTCTCCCAGGCATCTTAAATATAAGAAGCTCACAATGGAATTCTTGATCCCCCTAAGCCCCTACCAAAACTTGTTCTTCCCCTTTTCTGGCCTTAACACAAACTGCCACCACCTGACCAGTCCCTCCTGATTCCTCCCTTTCAATTACACAGAGAGAGAGAGAGAGAGAGAGAGAGAAAGAGAGAGAGAGACAGAGAGAGAGAGAGACTCACATTCCACCTACAGAACTCATGTTGAATCTACTTGTTTTCCCCCACCACTCTGGTCTAGGCTCCTATGCATCTCTCTTGCTGCCTCCAGTTCCTTCTCAACTCAGCAGCCAGAGGGAACTTTGTAAAGTGCCAAGAGTGGTCACATCCCTCCACGTTAAAATCCTGGCATTCGATTGCCTGGAGAGCACAGTCCAACACCTGTCTTGGCCCACCAGGTACTGTGGGACCGACCACTCCACCTCCCTTCACCCCTCCCTCCTCTGGGACCATCTGGCTCACTGGTCTCTCATCACCCTTCAGCTTTCAGATCAAATGCCGCCTCTGTAGAGATGTCCACGGGACACCTGAATGGAGATGGCAGTCACTCACTATCTTAATACCTTCTCCCACACACTTTGGCATGCTCAGAACCACCTGAAATTACTTCCATTTCTTTACTTTTCTCCACCCCACCACCCAAACACTAAAATATAAGCCCCACCAGTTCTTGTCTTCACTGTTGGATCCCCAGAGAAGATTACAAGGCCTGGCACAGAACAACACTCAGGATAGGAATGTAATCTAGTGCCTAAGGAGAAAAAAGGAATGTTTGACTCCCGTCCTGATGGGTGAATCCTATCCTCAGGATTGGATATGGTGTCTAACATAGACGTTCAGTCACCTGGAGGCAGAGTCTAAGATATAGGGTCTCTTCTTAGGGGTAGAACTTTTAAGGAGACAGTTTGGTTTTTAGGGGGGCGTGTCTTACAGGATTGATGGTGTCTAAAGGGCATGTCTGGTTCTATGGGGCATGTTCAGTCCATTGGAGGTGGGTCTTGTGTTTAAGGGACAGGGTTCCACTGGGATGAAACTTAAGCCATTTCTGATTTTTAATGGTTGTACACTAGCTAAGGGACTCAACATTTGTCAGGAGGGAGGAAAAATCTGTTTCTATTTAGGGAGCTCATCCTAAATCAGGGAGGGAGAAATCCCCCACCTCTCTGGAGCCAAGGATCAGAAAATGAGACCGCAGTGACTGACGGGACAAGGTTTATTGGGGTCCTGGAGACATTAGGGAGTGGGATGAGGGGGACACAGAGACAGACAAACCAACAGAGATGGAAAGACAGGTGTTACACCAGAGCAGGAGGAGAATCCCAGTGTCCACCATCTCCCACTCCGATGAGTTCATAGGATGGGGAATGATGTGGACTGGCCCACACTATAGAAGAAGGGAGGAGTGTCTGCCCTATTCACCTAAGGAGGCTGGGGTACAGGACACAATCTGGACCAGCCCCTTCCAGTGGATAGGGGTGTGTATCTGATTCAATTCATTCTACTGGGTGGGAGGGATTTCAAACCAGCCTATTCTATTGTTTTGGATAGGGAAGATCGTTAGGGTGAATCCATTCTGCAGGGGGGGGGGGAGGGAGACCTAATTGGGGAGGGGGTTGAGGGCAGAGGGCATCTACCCTGGTCCTCTTTCAGCATAAGGAATGAGATGTGGTAGCTGGGGGGAAGGCAGATTCCGGCTATATCCATTTTTGGGGGGGCACCAGTGACTGGTGGGTAGAATCTGGGGATCCAGGGAAATTTGGAGACATGGTCCCCCCACATTCTCCAGATCAAGGCCGTTGGGTATGATGGCTCTTGGGGCCATCCTCCTTTAGGGAAGGATGCCCATCTTTTATTACTAGGGTCCTCAAGATGAGATGTACTTGTAGAGACCCATTTCTCATTGCTAGGTATCCACAACTTGGGGAGGCCTGTTGATTTGGGGATGCTCAGGAGTCTCTTCCTAGATCCCAGACCCCGTAGCGGAGGAGTCTCTCCGTTTATTTGCTGGCCCCCGCTCAGAGGCCCGTACAGGTGTCTGGTGGCCGTTTATTTGCTGGCCCCCGCTGAGGGGCCCGTGCAAGTGTCTGGTGGCCCCCTACCTGCAGCCGGGTCCCCTGATGGCAGGGCGGGGGCATCTGGCTCCGGGCCCTGAGTGCAGCCCCTGAGGAGGGGCGGTGGGGCGGAGGCACGGCCTAGCGGCCTCAGTCCATGCCCCGGTGCAGCTTCAGGTGCCTCGAGAGGTTGCTGAGCGTGATGAAGCCCTTGCCACAGATGTGGCACGGGAAGGGCCTCTCGGTGCCATGCAGCAGCCGGTGGCGCTTGAGGTAGCACTCGTGGCGGAAGAACTTGCCGCACTCGAGGCACGGGAACGGCTTCTCGCCCGTGTGCACCAGCACGTGGCGCTCCAGGTCGCGAGGCGAGCGGAACAGCTTCTCGCACTCCGAGCAGCCGAAGATCTTCTTGCCCCGGGCGGAGCCGGACGAGGCCTCGCTGGTCGCGGCCTCAGCGGACGCGGGCTCACCCTCCGGGGCTGCAGGGGCCGCCTCCGCTCCGTTGCCCTCACCATGGCTTGCCCGCCGGTGCTCCTCCAGGGCCGCCAGCGCCGCGTACAGGGCCCCGCAGTGGCCACAGCCGTACGTGGCGGGCCCCGAGTGGGCCTCCAGGTGGCTGGCCAGCGCCGCAGCCGACGCGAAGAAGGTCCCGCAGTCGCACTGGTACAGGGTGTCTTCTGACACCTCCGCCGCTGCCGCCGGGGCAGGGGGCTCCCCGCCGCCTTCGGGAAGCAGCCCTGCGAGCTCGGGCACGCCGCCCCCAGTGCGGCCCAGGAGCAGCCCGCCGTCCCAGGCCGCTGGCGCGTTGCCCGCCTCTGCCACACTGCCACCACCACCGTTGCTGTCGCAGGCCGGCTCTGGCCCTGCGCTGGCCCCCGGGGCCCAGGCCTGCATGGGGGGCGCGCCCGGGCCCTGCAGGTCGTGCGTCAGCTTGTGCCGCTCCAGCAGTGCGGGAGCGTTGAAGTCGCGCTCGCAGCGCGGGCACTTGAAGGGCTTCACGTCGGTGTGCGCGGCCCAGTGGGCCGCCAGCTCGCGGCCGTGGTCAAAGCGCCGAGCACAGGCTCCGCACGCAAAGGGTGGCAGCGAGGCGGCCGCGGCAGCGGCAGCCTCTGCCAGCCCCCAGCTGCCGGGCCCCGTGCCTGCCGCCTCTGGGCCCTCTCCGCCACCAGCCCCCGCGCCCCCACACACTGAGCAGGGCCCCACATTGCAGCATACAGAGCAGGGCGCGCTCAGGGCCGGCAGGCCTGGGCCGGGTTGCAGTGGGGAAGGCAGCACCCCGCGGTGCTGGCGTTTGAGGTGACGGCCCAGGCTGGAGCGCGAGGAAAAGCGGAGCTCGCAGACCAGGCAGCAGTAGGGCTTCTCACCAGTGTGGACGACCTAGGAGGGCGGGAGGGAGAGCATAGCGTCAGGGCTGAAGGTCTAGCTGGAAGGTCTGATTCCTGCATTCCCAGAAGGATGTAGCCCAAGCTCCCAACCATCTCTACAAAGCCCCATCTGGCTTCAACCCTCTCACTTGTCTTCTCTAATTTGGGTCATGTTGGCATTCTTTCAGTCCTTCCATTCTCAGGACCTTTGCACATGCTGTTCCTTAAGGCTAGAAGACTCTTCCTCCCATTCTTTCAGACTAACTCTTACTCATTTTCAACAAGCCCACCTAGGAGATTGGGACTCCCTGGGAGAGTGGCCAAGTGCTAGGGCTCTGAGCACTAACAAACCTGGGTTCAAATCCCACTTCTGCCTTCCACTATCAGGAACAAGTGGACAAGCAGACAAGTAAATGTCATTTCTGGAACTCTGCTTTGCTCCTCTGTAACATGGGCACAATAGGACACACCGCCTCACAGGGTTCTTGTGATGATAGGATAAAATCATCACTAAAGAACGATGCAATTCCTAGAAACTAGAATCACTGTTGACAAACTTTCTGATGTCCTCCCCACCAGTGGATGTTAGGGAAAGATGGGAAGGAACTTTTTATAATCCCCTGGGGTAGGAGGTGGCTTTTCAAGGTAAATAGCCAAACCTCTAGAGTAGAAACTGTCCAAAAGAACTCTCTGTAATGATGGAAATGTTCTATATCTGCCACTGACCAGTGTGGTAGCCACCAGCGACATGTGGCTCTTGGGCACTTGATATATGGCCAATGTACCGTGCAAGACTGTGCCTTTACTGATATTGGCCCTTGGGAGTAGCAGAGACAGTTTTTGAGGGAAGAGTTCTTTCGACTGGTAGCACTTCCCTGGAGAACTTTAAGGCTAAATGAGAAAACACAGTGCTCTCTGCTGCCCAGCGCTGAGCCCTGTGGCTCCAAGGGTGTGTCGATCTGGGGAGGCCAGTCTGAGGCCAGCCTGCAGGACTCACCTGGTGGTGCAGCAGGCCGGTGGAGTCTCGGAACCCTTTAGGGCACGCAGAGCAGCGGTAGGGCCGCTCGCCGGTGTGCGAACGCAGGTGGTTGGCCAGGTTGAAGCTGTGTTTGAAGCCCTTGCCACAGCGTGGACACGCGTGGGGTTTGAGTGCAGTGTGCCGGGCGAAGTGACGCCGAAGGTCCGAACGGTAGCGGAAGCTCTTGCCACACTCACTGCAGTGAAAGGGGACCCGGGGAGCAGCGGCGGGAGGGGCTGGGGCCGGGGCCGGGACCGGGGGCACTGGCAGCGGGGCATCATCCATGATGGCGTGGCGTGAGGGCAGTGGCAAATGGAGGCTCTCTCTGGAGCAGGGCGGAGACATGGAGGGCAGGTGGAGTCAGCCTCCCAGGAGCCCTCTCCATCAGGCTCCCTGGACTCACCCAGCATCTGTCCCCTGGAAAGCCTTCCCACTTCCCTCCAAGCCACACTCACCGTTCCGAAAGCCCTTCCTACTCTCCTATAAACCCTTCTCCCACTCATCTGCCAATCTTCCTAATCAGTGCGTCTACCCTACTCGACGGTTTTTAAGCCTTTCCCCTTGTTTTCCAATGGACTTCCCACTCCTCTAAGCCCCGCCCACTATTGGTCCCACCTACTTCCCCCAAGGTCCCCACATTGTTCCGGAAGCCTCTTGTATTCCTTGACAAGACCCTTCCTCTCTGAAAGGCCGTCGCACTCTCCTTCAAGAGTGAAAATTAGGGGCACCTGGGTGGCTCAGTTGGTTAAGCGACTGCCTTCGGCTCAGGTCATGATCCCCGAGACCCGGGATCGAGCCCCGCATCGGGCTCCCCGCTCGGCGGGAAGCCTGCTTCTCCCTCTCTCACTCCCCCTGCTTGTGTCCCCTCTCTGGCTGTATTTCTCTCTGTCAAATAAATAAATAAAATCTTTAAAAAAAGAAAAGAGTGAAAATTATCTTCAGATAAAGATTCACATTCCTAGGGAATGAGAGGACAAAGATTGGGGGCCAAGTGCACTTGAGTCAACCTTCTAGGGCGACCAGAACCCGCCCTGGAACCTCCTGCATCTGTCCGTCTGCAAATTAGGGAGAATGGGAGTACCTACCTCATGGAGTGGAGGTGAGGATTACGCAAAACTGGGGTAATGCACACTGCACACTCACCTAGGGCACGCAGCAAGGGCTCAACAAGTAAACTGTTCTCTTTACTACTATCCAGCTATCTGAATTTCCTTCGTTCCACCACCTCTTTTTCGCTAAGGTTTGCTTCCAAAAGGCCACTCAAGTTTTTCCTTGAAACCTAGCCTGGAAGGAAGCCCTGTCCTTTGCAAGACCCTCCCCTCAAGCCCTTGTTCTCAGCCTTCCCGTGGGAGCCCCTCCCCCACTAAGTCACTGAACTTACAAAAACTTATATCCACGGAGACTTGCCAAATCGCACACCTCACTCCCATCACCTCACCGTGCCTAGTCCTAGACCAACTACTCCCCTTTTACTCTAAGC
>PITA01018785.1:0-39127 GCA_004023965.1 Spilogale gracilis
ACACACACACACACACACACACACACACACACTCTCTCTCTCTCTCTCTCTCTCTCTCTCTCTCTCAATCTCTCTCTCTCTCTATTTCTCTCCTGGAGTGGGAGGCAAGTTAGGGTCTGGTTAAAAGCCTAGCTTGAGACTCAGACTCCGGGCTCTGAATCCTGGTTGTGCCTTGGGCAAATTGCTTAACCTCCTTATCTGTTTCCTTATCTGTGAAATGGAGGTAAAGATATTATCTGCTTCATGGGAGGATCACACGTGACAATAGATGAATGTGTTTAGAACAAAACAGGCCATATTCCATAAATGTTAGCTTAGAAATATCAAACGGTGTGTTGTCCTGCAAAAGCTGAAGAAGTTTGCTCAGGAAGATGGCAATACCAGATTCAGAAGCCCTGGAAGCCCCGCCCTGTGTGGATATAGAGCCCTGGTGCATCTCTGGCCTGTGAGCATCTGTGGGGCTGGGCTTCTTCCCTCTTTGTCTGAGCCCCACACTCTCAGAGCCCAACCTCTGGTTAAAGAGCCCGCCTCCTTCTGACCCAGTGTCACAATGAACAAGTGTGGGGGCTATAGCAGGAGGGTGCATGGTGGCCCCCAGTAGTAAATGAAAGTTAGAAATCAAGCTGACAACTGCTAAATAAAATATGTTCTGGGGCGCCTGGGTGGCTCAGCTGGTTAAGCGACTGCCTTCGGCTCAGGTCATGATCCTGACCTGGATTGAGCCCCACATCGGGCTCTCTGCTCAGCCAGAAGGCTGCTTCTCCCTCTCTCACTCCCCCTGCTTGTGTTCCCTCTCTCGCTGTGTTTCTTTGTCAAATAAATAAATAAAATTTTAAAAATAAAATAAAATAAAATAAAATATATTCTGTCCTTATAATTCAACAGTCACACTCTATAATAACCTGGAAGGCCAGGTTCCAATGGAGAACTCCTTGAAATTCTATGCCAGAACACATGGCATGTGGAGCGCTGGCCCCAACCCCCAACCCCAGCAGGCACGCCCCTCCTTACATTCCTCACCAGAAGTGGCTTCACAGGCAGGTGTGTGGACATCCCAGCCATGTGGTGTATAAGCCATGTCTATAACCATATCCCTCCCTTCCCTCCTCGCTCCCCCATGAATGGAATGGTCACCCTTCAGGTCTAAGGATGCCGGCTCTGGAGGGATGGTCCATCCTCAGGAGGACAGAAGAGAGGGAAAGACCAGTCAGGGCCTGTAAAGGTGCTCCAGGCTCCTTTGGCCGGGGATGTGATGTCAAACACCAGGAGCAGGGTTGGAGTGGGGGGACAGGAGTTGCCAGTTTCCTCTGGCTCTTAGAGTCCTGGCCTTTTAAAAGTAAGGCCCAGGGTAGGGGCATCCCAGCTCAAGCCTTAGGGCAGCACTGTGCCTGTGAACCCTCCAAAGCCTGTGTGCTTCCCGCCTAGCTGTCCCCACCAACACGATGGGTTTGCGCAGGTGCAGTGGGGAGGGTTGGCCTCTAGGGAGCATTACCTGGAAATAGGAAGGGAAATCTATTTACCCTGGGGTCAGTTTAGAGAAAGAAAGTGGTGACAGCTTTGGAGAGGACTACGAGGGGTCATGCCTAATGCAGGCAGCTAGGGCACGGGCTTCCAGGTGGTGAGGCGAAACCGCGTGTTGTCGGGACTTCCGGTCCTGTGACGTCAGGACGTTCCGCCTCTGGCCCAGGTCCTAAGCCTGCTTGTGCTCAGGCCGGTTCTTGGGCCTCCACTCAGCTCTGTATGGTAAGGTGCAGGCCCTGCAGGCCGCACTGTCCGGGTGTGAGTGGGCACCAGAGGCTTTGGCAAGCGGTGGGAGGGGGGCGCTGAGGTGGGAGGAGGCACGGTATTTGTGCCCCTCCTCTGATTTGGGTGCCATCTCTGGCCGCCGACGTGCTTCTCCCATGACCCCGGCTCCCGCTGTGGCCCCACTTTTCCTTCCGGTGACTTTTTGCGCTTGTCCTTGGAGGGCCTGACTGCTGCCTGTCACACTCCAGCCTCAGGCGGTGGTGGCGTCCCACTGTTGCTGATCTCTGGGCTACCTCACTCTCTCCTGGTTGGCTTTTTTTTTTTTTTTTTTTTAAGATTTTTTATTTATTTGACAGAGAGAAACACACCGAGAGAGGGAACACAAGCAGGGGGAGTGAGAGAGGGAGAAGCAGCCTTCCCGCTGAGCAGAGAGCCCGATGTGGGGCTCGATCCTGAGTCTCCAGGATCATGACCTGAGCCAAAGGCAGTCGCTTAACCAACTGAGCCACCCAGGCGCCCCTCCCCTAGTTGACTTTTTAACCTTTTCTGTCACCTGAACTCAATTCCTTGCATTACATTCCCCTTGTTTTGTATCCTCGGAAGCCGGTTTCTGTTTTCCTGAAATCGACATGCACGGAATCCTATTAGTTATCAGTTGATTTCATAGATCATCAGTTTGAACCTTCAGACCCAAACTAATGCAGATAGCATTTATGTATATAGAGAGAACACTGAGTTTCTAAGAGGCCCAGCTAATAAGTGGTAGAACAGCTAGGATTTGAATTTTTTTTTTTTTTTTAAGGATTTGAATCTTAACTTTGCTTTCCCTCCAAGCCCATTCTCTTTCTAATACATCTTATTGCTTGCTTGGACAATGTGTTGGGAAACATTTGAGGCAGTGTGGGAAGTCAGTAGAAGGAGAGTTGTGGGGTGAGGGTTGCTTTTGATCTCTCCAAATTACTCCAGCAGCCACCTCCTCTTTGCTAGGAAGGCATAAATAAGGATAACTTTAAAATTTTTCATTTTAAGTATTTTCAGAAAATCTGAATAGAAAGAAATCTCACGGAGTCCACACAGACTTCCATTTAGACTGCTGGAAACAGATTTAAATTGTTAAGCTGAATGGAAAGCTGGGTGGAACACTATGATTTTTGAGACATAAGAAACTTTTCTGAAAGGAAATGCCTGCTATCATGGGACAGTTTTAGATTTAATCCATGTAATACTAATGCAAATAACTCCCCCCCCCTTTCTGTCTGTTTTTTGTTTTTTTTTTTTCCTTCACTTCTCTTTTAAAACCTTAAACCGATGATTCCCAGCTGATGCTGGATTGGGGTGATTTGTTCCTAAGGCAAAGAACTTGGGTCTTTTCCTAATTCACTGGAGGGAGTAAGAGGGAAGAGAAGGTATAGGGAATTAGATTCATCATATAATTTTCCTTAGTTTTAAGAATTTTCTTATTTAATTCTTCTTAAAAGTCTCCTAAGATGTTGCTGTGGGCCAGAATCTAGACCATAGTATGAGGTGTCATCTGATTTATCATGAGTTTACTTAGAGAGCCTTGAAGGTGTGCCACAGAGTGGCAGGGCTCCAGTCTTAAAAAATGAACTGCTGCCTTCAGAAGCATGCCAAGAGGCCTGCCTGGATGCACCAATCAGACTTCATCTTGGGAGGGAAGGCACTGTGAGGTATAGTTATGGTGACTCCCAGTGTCCCAGACTAGCTCGGCCCCAGCTCATGTGACCCCCTGCATCCACTGTTGTACACCCGGCCAGGAGTCCTCCCAGCCCCCATCTTGGTTCAAAAAATATGGCAGTGCCAAGCAGGGGAAACTGTTGCAGATTAGGAAGACACACGCACATCTCCGAGGGTGTTCTGGAGTAATCTAGATGCATCAAAAGGATATCAGAAGTGCCTTTCTTACTGAGGTATGGGGAAGGAGACTCTGTGGCTGGTCAGTGTCATCTTTCTCTCCGTCACTCCTTGCACTAACCCAAAAGGTAACCAAGACCGATGAGTGGATTGGTAAACTGATCAGTTTTGCCTTTTGAGCCCAGCCGTGGTGGGGAGTCTGTATGAGGTCCTTGGCCTGGAAATGGAGGAGAATACCAGCTCCACTTTATTTATTTATTTGTTTGTTTGTTTGTTTATTAAGATTTTATTTATTTGACAGAGAGAGATCATAAGTAGGCAGAGAGAGTGGAGGAAACAGGCTCCCTGCTGAGCAGACAGCCCAACGGGGCCTCGATCCCAGGACCCCAAGATCATGACCTGAACTGAAGTCAGAGGCTTTAACCCACAGCACCCCAGGTGCCCACTAGTTCCACTTTAAAGAGGAGAACCCTGAACATTGCCCCTGGACCCTAGGCTCTCCGCATCCCCAAATGTTTGCTGATGACCTCCTGTGTGGGAGAAGACGACTCTTGTCAAAGTAAGCACAAGGCATTCGCAGCCTGTTTTGCTATATGCTTTGCCAAGGACAAAATCAGTTCCCCAGCAATCAGCAATTGGTGGTGTTTGCAGTTCCCATCCCAAACCCCATCGCAGTAAACCAGAGCACTCTGTTCAATATTTGTACCATGTCCCGGTAAGGGTTAAAGGAATCTAAACCTATACTGCATGTGATTCTTTTATCATTTCTAATAAGTCACCAGAATTGGCAGATTGCAGGCCAGTTTTTCAGAACAGCCAATATTTAATAGACTACCTCAGATGATTAAGTGAAATGATTTCTTGGAATGGTCCCAGAGATAGCTCTAGTTGTTGTCTCAGCTAATTATCTCAAAACTAAAAGAGGAAGTCAAAGTGCCACTTGCCAGTTAAGTTTGGTTTCTGCCAAGATTAGGGTCTCTTAATCTAGTAACTGCATACCCGAAGGTCCAGGGTGAACCCCCAGACAGTCAGTTCCTTAGATTCACACAAAGTTCTGTGTCTTTGCATCAGTGATTATCAGATTCCCACGTGGATCCATGACCCTAGAGAAGATAAAAATGCCTGCTTGGGGGCCTGGTGTCATTCATTTTACAGGTCCATTTCTATAAGTTCCGATTAATTTTTCATGTTTGTCTCAGATTTCTCCCCTTACTCTGGGTGGCCTTTATCTGTGGACCCAAGAAAACGGCTAGATGCTTTATCAAACTGTTTCTGCAGCTAAGAAAGAAACTGCATCATTTTGGGTGGAAGGTAACACCTCACTGCCCGTTGCTCCCCTCCCCTGCCCAATATTAAAATGTTCACATCTAAACCTGGAATAGTGGGGCAATGTTCAGTGTCTTAAAAGTAAAGGCCAACCTTAGTTCCCCCCTCCACCCACAAATTACACATAAAGTCAGATACCCAGACATCTGAGGATGGTGTCTGTTCCCTGTCTCGGTGGGATTACTAAATTACACTTAGTTCCCTCTCCAACTAGGTCTTTTCCTGCCCACACCCTGGCAGTTACTTGCCATTTAATACAATCGAGTAACCACCGTATGGACAACTTTTAATTTTGAATATCATGTGATACATTTTCTTCACTCTCCTCCACCCACAATTTCCTGAATTTTCAAGGTCTGGGCTTTCCTCTCTCTCTCCATTTCTTATTCAGCTGAAACCTGGGCAGGACTGGGGTAGTGAAGAATATGCATGTGAACATCTGCATGAAGGACTTCTGCCCCCTGACTTCCTCAGTGTACTAGTCACATAGCCTAAGCAGTAAGGTCCACAGGGGCTGCGGAAAAAGCCTTACCCGACCAGGAGCTGTGGGTTTGTGAGCCCAGCATTGCAGATCCGAGTAACGGTTTTCTTGCTACCAGCTGGGATCTCCAGAAGACAAAGCCCTCTTGTTCCAGTAGCTCCAAGCTCTTTTAACACCTAACACATTCATTCTGCCCGAAGTCTCACCTGGAGGCCTGTTGGGTGAGGGATGGACTGCCTGGTGGTCTGCCTCCAGAGGAATTTGCATCTGTGTCTGTGTCCATTTTTGTCCCAGTGACCCACTCACCTCAGGTGGATGGAGGGAATGGTAACTCCTTTTCTTACTCTCTGCCGCTAGCTGTGTGTGACCCTGGACAAGTCGCTTAATTTCCTTCCATTGATATCAGCTGATGTTTGTGATGTGTACGTGACTGGGAAGCAGAGGCCATTCACTTAGATGAAATATATCAAGTGGGTAGTGTTCTTTGTTAGGTTTCTTCTCACTTGAAAATAGGGGTAATGATACTTGATGAGATTATAGTCCTACTTCTTAACAGCCTCCGAAGGGTGGGGTTCTGTGGAAAGCTTCACAGAATGAATGTGTATGAATTTTCCTAAAAAAATACTTGGTTTGGAGGTTGAAACTTCTAAAGTATAATGTCACTAAGAAATATGTAAAATTGTGTTAGGCTTTCCTGGGGTTTGTGTTTTTGAAACCAAAGAGATGGTGGTTGTGAAAGAGTTCTGAAATCAAATGTGTTTTTGAAACCAAAGAGATGGTGGTTCTGAAAGAGTTCTGTTTGGGAAGTGCTATAGCCTATACATTCCTCTGGGAAGTTGGCATTGTGCGTTCATATCTTCAAGTCCTGTGATTTGAAAAGGTTTAACCATGGTTTTTCAGTGTTTGCACATTTATTGGACCACTTAATAGAAAGGACCCTTTTATTCATGTTACACTGTTAATATCCCTGATTTGATATAATGCTTTGAGATGTGCTAAATTACCCTACTCCCCCTGTAAGCTATCCCAAGGATTGTGATAATTCTAAAGATAGATTTTAATTTGAATTGGAAATCCAAAATGGGGGTGTTCTGTGACTGTATATTTAGTCATCAGGAATTTTTATTAACCGGTGATTTAAAAAGACATCCTTCTTGGGAAAGATGGGTTTGGTACCTTTTGAATTCAGATACTCCAGCATCTGAGCATTTTGTTTAATCAAAAACAATGCCACTTTTGGATATATCTGGCTTTTTATCTACTCGGTCTACCACTTTATCTGTAATCGGCTTGCTACACAGGATCGTCAAGGCACACAGGAAAGAAGTAGAGAAGCCTTTATCCAGATATTCCTGGAAGTATTTTTCTCCACCTGAGCTGAAGCTTCAATCAGGTGTTTGTCCTCCCAGCTGGGCACACTTTATCTTCACTCTCCAGGATCGATGCCTCATAGTTTCATATCTAGCAGCATAGGCAACGGTATCTTTTTTTTTTTTTTTTAACAATTTTTAAAAAAGATTTATTTGAGAGACAGAGTAAACAGATGTATGAATGGAGGGGAGAAGGGGCAAAGGGAGAGGGAGACTCTCCAGCAGACTCCCTGCTGATTGTAGACCCTCCCCAGGCAAGACTCGAATTCACGACCCTGAGATCATGACCTGGGCTGAAATCAGGAGTCAGACACACTTCACCTACTGAGCGCCCCCACCCAGGGCCCGCCAGTGTCTGCTTGAAGTGGTTTAGTCAACTTGCTTATAGTCAGGTGTAGAACTAGGTCTCAAAGGCCAGGTCTGCTGACTGAAAAGCTATGGTCATTTTAATCCTTATGTCACCTTCACACCTCTTCTCCAAGAAGTCTGGAGCTTTCAATGGCAGGATCTCATATGCCACACTTTTTCTTACCTCTATAAAACTACGTCTGTCTTAGTGCTACAGACTGTATGTGTCTTATGTTGGAGCCTAATCCCCAGTGTGATGCTATTAGAAGATGGGGCCTTTGGGAGATAATGAAGTGGTGCAGGTAGAGCCCTCATGAATTGGATTTGTATGCTCCTTTCTTCCTTCCTTTCTTCCTTGGGAGGTGATGGAGTGGTGAAGGTAGAGCCCTCATGAATGGGATTTGTACGCTTGCTTCCTTCCTTCCTCCTTTCCTCCCTCCCTTCCTTCCTTCTTTTTAAGATTTTATTTATTTTTTTTTGACAGGGAGAGATAGAGCAGGAACACAAGCAGGGGGAGTGGCAGAGGGAAAAGCAGCCACCAAGCAGAGAGCCTGATGTGGGGCTGGATCCCAGGACCCTGGGATCATGACCTGAGCAAAGGCAGACACTTCATGACTGAGGAACCCAGGCGCCCGATATGTACCCTTCTAAATGAGGCCCCAGAGAACTCCCTCATCCTTTCTGCCATGAGAAGACAAAACAAAACAAAAAAAGTCATCTATGAACCAGGAAGTGAACTCTCAGTAGACATCGAATCCACTGGCAACTTGATCTTGAATATCCCAGGCCTCAGAACTTTGAGAAATAAATTTCTGTTGTTTATAAGCCAATCTGGTGGTGTTTTGTTATAGCAGAATGAACAGACTAAGACACTTAATAAGGGAGGAAAACCATTACACCATTTCAATCAATGCAGAAAAGCACTTAATAAGATTCAGCATTCATTCATGATAAAAACTCTAAGGAACTAGAAATTTGAAGTTGGTAAAAAAAAACAGTTCCAGAAAACCAATAGCTAATATCGTACTTTATGGTGAAAGATTAAATGCTTTCTCCCTAAGATGAGAAACAAAACAAGGATACCTACTTTCATTTTTATTTAATATTGCTCTGGCAGCTCTAACCATTGCAATCAGGCAAGAAAAGTAAATAAAAGGCACAGAGACCAAGGAGGGACATATAAAATTATACCTTTTTGCAAATGTTACAATTGTTCATATATAAAATCCCAGGGAATCTACAATATAACTAGTGGAACTAACAAGTGAATTTAGTAAGGTTGCCAGATACAAAGATATAGAAAAACCATTATATTCTTAAATACTAGCAGCAAACAGTTTGAAAATGAAACTTTAAAAAAGCAATTCCATTTATAATGGCACCAAAAAACAAAATAGTTTTGAATCTAATAAAAATTCCCAAGTCTTCCATGATGAGAACTACAAATCACTGCTGAGAGATATTAAAGAAGATATAATTAAATGGAAAGCAATACTGTATTCATTGATTAGAAGATTCAGTATTCTTCCTGAACTGATGTACAGATTCAACATATTTTCAATCAAAGTCTTAGGAAGAAAAAAAATCTTAGGAAGATCTTTTGTAAAGATTGACAGGCTTATTCTACAATATATGTGGACTTATAAACCACACAGGGCAACCAAAGCTAACTTTAAAAAGAACAAAGTTGGAGCACTTACTCTACCTGATGAATCATGGGAGGAGATGACCCAGCCACCTGGAGCTTGAACAATAAAGAAAGGAGGTGAAACTGCTCTACTCACCAACATTCCATTTGAAAGCTTGATTTGATGTGAAGACATAGGGAGAAAAGCATGGGATTCTTTTGGAATTCCATGGAAGAAATTCCATGGAAGGAATGAATATAAGAGGACTCAGGGAGCCGAGAGGGCCAGATGACTCTGGCCTTGGACAGTCTGGGCTTTGACTTGGAGAGAAGGGTAGCCATGCAGGATTTGGAGCAGGGGAGTGACATGGTCAGGTGGGGGGTTTTAATAGACTGTTCTGGGCTCTTGAGGAGAGGGAGTGAAAGCTGAGAAGGCTGGTGACCTAGAAGAAAGATGACAGGGCCTGAGTTGGACATTGTGTTCCTCAACCCTGTTGTCCCTTTCACAGTAGCCTGTGACACTTAGCTGTCTCCCAGGGGGGTGGAAACTGCAGGCCTCCTACCCTTTGTCCCCACACTCACCCCTTCTGCTCAGGCTGTCCCGCCTCAGTGTGTTGCTGTGAGCATTGTCTGTCTGAGCTTATCTCTGAGAGCCTCACCCTGTGCCCTGTAAAAATGTGTGTGGGTTTTGGTTTAGGCCTTCCCTCAATTTTTGCCCCAGTGAGTTGGAATTGCTTTAGGCCTTTGATTTTTGGGGACACTGAGGCAAACGATAGTAAACTTAGGAAATATTGGGCATATCAAAAATCAAACAACGTCTAGGACTAGGTTGTCCCTAGGCAGTTGTAGGGGCCAAGGCAATCACAGTGTTAGGATGAGCATGATAAAGCCTCTAGGAGAGAGGCCCTCATGGCCCTCAAAACTGAATGGGAAAGGAAGGCAGCAGCATAGGTCCCCTCTCCTGCACAAAGCCAGCTGTCCCACCCCAAGAGACTTGTGCTTAGTGGTTTTCAACTGAGGGTGTCTTTGCCCTCCAAGAAACATCTGGGAATTTTTAGAGGCTTTTTTTTTTTTTTTTTTTTGCTATGACTAGGGGTGCTACCAGCGTCTGGTGGGTAGAGGCCAGGAATGCCACTAAACATCCTACAGTGCACAGGCCTTCCCCCCACAACAAAGAATTACCCAGCCCCAAATGTTCGTAGTGCCAAGTTTGAGAAATCCTGGGCAAGTAAGAAAGTTGGGTGAAAATTCCAGCTCTGTCATTTATAGCTGTGTGACCCTGGGCAAGTCACTTACTTCGCTGTGTTTGTTTCCACTTCTGTAAAGTGAGGGTGATAACAGCAGTCATTACCCTATAAGGCTGTTGTGAGCATTAAATGAGTTCATAGTATGTCTGGAGTTCATATCAGTGACTGGGCCATGGGGAAACCCTATGTAGGAGTTTGTAATAGACAAGCCCTTGTTAGAATCACTCAGATGGTCATCACCCAGAAGAGTCATAGCTCTTCCCCCCAAGAACTACCCCATCCCCAGATAAGTCCTCTCTTCTATGGGCTATACATGTCCCTTCTCCAACTGAGAACTCAGCTCCCAGATACTTTACCAAGCTGGTCTCTTTTCTGGAAAGAGTCTAATGTATCAGTATTAAAATAAGCCTCCCATAATTATACCCAACAAACCTGACATCCTAAAAATAGAGCGGGACCAGGCTAGATGGTGGTCATTACTCTGGTAGATGAACCCTTTGATGCATGTGTCTAAGCTGGGTTGGCTTTTACTATAAGACCTATGTGCTGCAGTTGGCTGCTTCTACTTTGACCAACAGGGATTTCCCTGCCATTCCTCTGCAGAGAAGTCCCAGGGTTGAGAGAGTGTTCTGGGCAGAAATCACAGAGAATATGGCTCTCCCATGACAAATGCTGTATCTAAAAAGAATTTTCCACTAAGTCTGAAAATTCAGTAGAATAAAATTCTGCTCTCTTTGAGGTTAAGTGCAGTGTTACTGAACTGGAAAGAAACTGACAGAAAAGCCATGTCACCAAAAAGGAGACCCTGACACCTGCATGCCTTATTCCTTACCTCCTCTCCCCTCCTAGGTCAGGTCCTTGGTCTGATTTACTATTTTTATCATTTATCCTAACAGCTCAGAGAATAGCCCCTTCTAGAAAGAGAAGCTCTTTTTTTTTTTGACTTGCAAATGTTATTTTATTTTTTCTAATTTAAATTTTATTTTATATTTTCAGTGTTCCAAGATTCATTGTTTGTGCCTCACACCCAGTGCTCCATGCAATATGTGCCCTCCTTAATACCCACCATCAAGCTCACCCCCCTTCCAAAACTCTCAGTTTGTTTCTCAGAGTCCAGTCTCTCATGCTTTGTCTCCCCCTCCGATTTACCGCAATTCACTTTTCCTTTCCTTCTCCTAATGTCCTCCATGTTACTCCTTATGCTCCACAAGTAAGTGAAACCATATGATAATTGACTTTCTCTGCTTGGCTTATTTCACTCAGCATAATCTCCAGTCCTGTTCATGTTGCTACAAAAGTTGGGTATTCATCCTTTCAGATGGAGGTGTAATATTCCATTGTATATATGGACCATATATCTTCTTTATCCATTCATCAGTTGAAGGGCACCTTGGTTCTTTCCACAGTTTGGCGATTGTGGATATTGTTGCTATGAACATTGTAGTACATATGGCCTTTCTTTTCACTACATCTGTATCCCTGGGGGAAATACCCAGTAGTGCAATTGCAGGGTCATAGGGTAGCTCTATTTTTAATTTTTCAAGGAATCTTCACACTGTTTTCCAAAGCAGCTGCACCAACTTGCATTCCCACCAACAGTGTAAGAGGGTTCCCCTTTCTCCACAGCCTCTCCAACACTATTAATTTTGGCCATTCTAACTGGTGTGAGGTAGTATCTCAGTGTGGTTTTGATTTGAATTTCCCTGATGGCTAATGATGATGAATTTTTTTTCATGTGTCTGTTAGCCATTTAAAACAGGAGCTCAGAAAAGATTTTCCTTTGTCTAACAGATTTATCCCCCAGCAGACGGGAGAGACCCTGCTGTTATAAATAGTAAGAGCAACTTCACCTCCAAATTTTCCCAAGTCTTGGGGGAGCCAGCCTAAGCATTCCTCCCATAGGCTTCTTAGAGGGTCTGTCAAACTGTCATGGCTTCATTCTGGTCCAGTTAACCTCACACTGGGCTAACTTATGCCCTTAGCTGTGGATTGGCAGCTGCTGCCGATTCCAGGTACAGTAGAGGGCAGGGAACAACGGACACTAACTTAGTGCATTACAGAAGAAAATGTTAACCACATCCCCCAAACGCAAGGCAACACATAACCAGGCGGAGGCATGCTAATCAGAGGTGCACGGCCCTCCCAGAAATCTGCATCAAAGCCAAATCAAGTGGAAATGGAGTGCGTGGCCAGCTTTGAACGTGAGTGAGATTTGCTAGTTTGTTTTATGTTGTCGGCTGCCTTTTACTTATGGAACATGTTGAATGGCTGCTAATTCAAGCTCCCTGTGATTAGGAAACATCTGAACCAATTTCTTTTGTCCAAAGAATTCTTTTTTAAAAACCCGGTTTTCTTTGGGTATCCTCCATGCTAAGTGCATGCTTTCTGTGTAAGCCTGCCCTCCCCCTGCCAAGTCGGTCCCACAGCTTTTCTGTGGGAGACCCAGAGTCTGTCATTTCCATTCTCACTCAGCATCCTTTTGTGGTATCCTCCACATCTTCTCCACTCACGTCTGAATGGTGGTTTTTAACTTGAGGGCTATGGTTTGTAACTGAATGATGGGACGTGGCAATGGAAGAGTGAGTGAGGGCCGTTGACCCATTCACGGGCTAGTGGGAGGAATCAGGACCCAGATTCCAAGCTGGATTCTGCAGAACCTTGGGGACCTCAGTTCAGGGAAAGGAGATGGTGGGAGGGGCTGAGCAAATCCCAGCCCCCCCTTCCTTTTCAACCGAGCTCCTTCACTTTGATTTTTATTTTTTCAAGCTTAACATTTATTTAGAAAAAGGCAGTGATCATAAGGTACAGGACAGTGAGGTTTTATAAACTGCACACATTTGTGGAAACAGCACAGCTCCCAAAATAGAATGTCTCCAGGCCCCCGAGAAGTCCCCTGCTCCTTTTCAACACTGTCCCCGAAAGGGGAGCCACTCTCCTGACTTCTCAAAGTATCTCATTGATGTATTTTGTATATCGGGGTCCTGCATATATTTTTCACTTTATTTTAAAATAATTATAGATTCACAGGAAGTTACAAAGATAATACAGGGAGGCATTCTTTTCAGATGTTCAAAAAATTCTTTTTTAAAATAGAAGTTTAAAACCCCAGTGGTATGGTAGAAGAAAATGGATGGGTTTTGGAGTCTGGCCTCATGGGATTGAAACCAAATTCTTTTCCTGACCAGCATGTGACCCAGTATGTCCTTCAACAGTCCTGAGCTGCAGAGAAGGTTCATTCTCCTTTCCTGCTGTGGGGAGGGTCCCGGTCAGAGCGAGCCAGTGTGTGAATGTGTGAACGATAGGGCACTGCATGAAGGCAAGGCCTCCCGGGGCCCTAAGTGGAGTGCTGGCTAGAGTATAGATGCTCAGCGGCAGCATTGGTTTCCAGTCAGGTATCACTGAGCGCTCAGGACTCCGGCTCTTCCATCATTCCTCTGCCTCCCACTTGTGCAGCAGCATCTCCCTGGAGCTATTCAGGCAGGTGGGGTGTGGAGGAGTTGCAGCCGGGCAGGAAGGCTGGGGAGGGCTGGCCAAGCAGGCCCGGGAGGTGTGTCCCTTGCAGACTGCTCTGACCAGGCTTGCCCTCGGTCCCTCACCTTTGGGCTGGCCACTGTGAAATCAACCCCGCTCATGTGCCACTTGGAATGGCCACCGCCCTCCATTCTGGGGGGAAGGGCGTGCCTCACTGCTCATTAAAGAATTCCCACTGTGGATGAGTGACGAAAGACAGCCTCAAGGAGTGCCCTTACTAAATCCGAAGGAATCTGACCTCTCATTATCGGGAGGGGAGCAGAGGGCGACTCTTGGCCTCCTGGCCCTGAGTCATCCCAGGGAAGACAAGACAAAGCCCACATGACCCATCTCAGAGGCCTGAACCTTGGCAGACAGGTGCCTGGAGCCACCCAAGAAATAAAATCTGGGCTGGCCGGATCCCCCAGTGCTTAACAATGGACAAAGGCTGTCCACTTTGCCTACCTCCAGCTGGACCTGCCACACCCCCGGACCAGAAAAGGGGTTGCCCATAGAGGAAGGACTTTGTTCCTCTGGTAGCCTGTCATCTTTCTAGCTTCAAAATGTGGCACCCAGCATTGTCCCCTCTGGGGAGCAGCATGTGGCCCAGGCTGCCATTGAGACAGCCATGCCCTCTGGGAAATAGCCCCTGCCTCTTTCCTTCCATGGCAGTTCAGCTTTTCCAGGACATCTTAGGGTGCAGTCTTAAGCTCAAGGTCGGTGGGGGGGGACTGTGCGGAGGAAGGAGTGAGGATGTTGATGGTGATGATGAGAGTAATAGCAATAATATTCTGGTTGGGGTGCTGGAGAGCAACATGGGAGAGAGGACCGGTCCTGGGGTAGCTTCAGGTAGCCCAGATGCCCTCCTGCTGATGACAGGTGTCGCTTATTGAATGCCTGTATGAACCATGCATTGCTCTGAGCTTTGCACATGTGGTGGCGTTTAACCCAGTAACCCTATGGAGGTAATTATCTTAATCAGGATGCCTTTGTCATGTAGCCAGTGAGTCGCAGGGGCAGAACATGACTGAAGTCCCTTTCTCCCTTCTCCCTCCTGGCCCCTTATCCACCACACAGAGACTCTCAACCTTCTTAACTTTTTCTTCTGGGAAGTGTTTATTCTTAACAGCCTGCTACCCTGTTGTAAATGACTGACCCCTGTCAAAGTAAAAGATGTTACTCCTCTCACTCATCCTCACGGGAGCCAGTGTTTTAACAAGAGTCTGGAGGATGCAGTAGCGACTGCCATTTCTGTAAATCTGTGGTTCTCACAGCGAGGACGCTGGCATTACAGCTTGCAGACGCCATTCACGTTCATTGTCTCCTTGCTTTAGAGCCAGGCTTCTCTGATGTCAGAGGGTATTGGAACCACCTGGGGGTTCGTGCCAACACAGATTTCCTGCCCGCAGCCCAGAGTTTCTGATTCTTGTAAGTCTGGGGTCAGAGGGCTTGAGCATTTGCATTTTAAGCAATTTCCCAGGTGCTGCTGTTCTGGGGACCACACTATGAGAACTGGTGCCTCGCAGCAATCCTGTAAGATTAGACGAGCAGGCATTATTTCTTCCATCTCTTAGATGAACACATTGATGTGTAGGGAAGTTAGGTGACTTGTGATCGGATGACAGACTCATCAAAAAGCATGGGAGGGACTTGAACGCAAGATGTGACATCTTGTACCCCAGAGCACTACTTCTCCACAGGGCTGTGCGGAACTGAGATTTCTGCAGTGCTGATCCCTCCAAATTATAGGAGCCTCTCCTGGGTCATCTGGGGAACCACCAAGACCTGAGTGTTACGCGCTCTTCAGGGCCCGCCCCTGGGTATGTGTCTGTGAAGGCATTGTCCCTGGTGAGGGAGACCTGGGCAGGAAAAGCCTGCCAGACTTGAAAGTCCTCAGTCACAGGCATGTGGACATGTCACACACATCCGTATCTTTCCCTGGTTTTTCATCTGATAGCTGGGGGCAAGATCCGGCTAGCAGGACCTGAACCTTACCTTCCAGTGGAAAAGGCAGAGGTTCCAGATGGTCACCGCAGTGAGAGCTGCTCTCAAGGCTTTTGAGGCTCGTTCCTGGCAGAGCTTTGGTTAATATGAGTCTGATCATCTGGAAGGGGCAGACGAGCCCTGTGTTTATGAACAGTGCTGTTCCCCACAGCGTTTCCAGTGTCCAGGCCCCGTCTGCTCACGGTGGTGCTAAGGCCAAATGCAGGAACAGACGCAGACCCACACATTTCACCTCGCATGGGCAGTTTCCTTTCATCAAGGCCAGACACTAGTCTAAGAGCCATAACGTTTTGGCTTGTTTTTAAAGATTTTATTTATTTATTTGACAGAGAGAGGGACAGCGAGAGAGGGAACACAAGCAGGGGGAGTGGGGGAGTGGAAGAGGGAGAAGTAGGCTTCCCGCCAAGCAGGGAGCCTGATGCGGGGCTCAATCTCAGGACCCTGGGATCGTGACCTGAGCCCAAGGCAGAAGCTTAACTGACTGGGCCACCCAGGCTCCTTGCTAAAACGTTTAAGAAGTTTTGATTACATTTTGAATCTAGCTTATATTTAGTTTGGACACAGTCCAGAAACAGTGAAAATAATAAATCCATACTCAGGGGCATGAGAGTTTGCTATTATTGTTTGTTTAAATGGAGGCATGTTCTTTATGTTTAAGAAATGCTCTCTTCAGGGGCGCCTTGGTGGCTTGGTTAAGCGTCTGCCTTGGCTCAGGCCATGATCCCTGGGTCATGGGATCGAGCCCCACGGCAGGCTCCTTGCTCAGTGGGGGGTCTGCTTCTCCCTTTCCCTCTTTCTGCTGCTCCCTCTGCTCGCTCGGTTTCTTAGAAAAAGAAAAAGAAGCAGTACTTGTACTTCCCCCTTTAAGGCCCTATATTGGGATCTCTAGGAATGGAGAGGCCCAATCCCAAGTGCCACGATTTTACTTTTCTTTCTTTATTCCTTCCTTCCTTCCTTCCTTCCTTTCTTTCTTTCTTTCTTTCTTTCTTTCTTTCTTTCTTTCTTTCTTTCTTTCTTTCTTAAGATTTTATTTGACACAGTACAAGTAGGGGAGCAGCAGGCAGAGGGAGAGGGAGAAGCAGGCTCCCCACTGTGCATGGAGCGCGATGCAGGACGCGACCGACTGAGCCACCCAGGGACCCCTGCCATGACTTTTCTTACAGAGGTGAACTTGAGCTATTGGTACATGATAAGAAGCTTTGATGAATGGAACCAAGGAACATAAGTCATAATAAATTAGAGTTAAAAAGGTATCAAAAGAGAAGAATGACATTTTTCCATGGAGTACCCGGAGGCCTGGCAGGGTGAAGGGTTACCAGCCCCCCAGGGACCAAGGTCAGGGGTTTCACAGTTGCGGAGTCAAGGAGAAACTCAGCAAGTCTTCCTGGCCCAGTGGAAAGGGCATTTGATCTAATAATGGTAGGTTGGCATTGTGGAGTCTCCTTTATCATTTCCTAGTCATGTGACTTAGAACAGCTCACATGGCTTCTGAGCCTCAGTTTTCTGATCTATAAGATGGGGATTGTATTCCATCAAGAGTTTCTCTGCTTTTAAATGAGATCATGTAAATGAAAGCCTGACTTAA
Source organism: Spilogale gracilis (assembly GCA_004023965.1). NCBI lineage: Eukaryota > Metazoa > Chordata > Mammalia > Carnivora > Mephitidae > Spilogale > Spilogale gracilis. The sequence goes on from PITA01018785.1 coordinate 17,117, forward strand.
CAGTGAAGTGTCATGCAAATGTTCATCCTTATTGTTTTCTTCGCCCAGCTTTATTGAGATATAATTGATGCATAACACTGTATACGTTTAAGGTGTACAACACAGTAGTGATTTTATGCATAGTGTGTGTACACATATATATTGCAAAATGATCACCACAATACCAGCTGGTTAAAACATCCATCATGGGGCACCCGAATGGCTCAATCAGTTGAGCGTCTGCCTTTTTGGCTCAGGTCATGATCTCAGGGTCCTGGGATCAAGCCCCACGTTGGGCTCCCAGCTACGTGGGGACTCTGCTTCTCTCTCTCCCTCTCCCTCTGTGTTTTCTCTCTCTGTCTTTCTCTCAAATAAAGAAAATCTTAAAAAAATAAATAAACATCCATCACATCACATAGTTACAACTTTTTGCATATGTGCTGAGAACTTTTATAATCTACTATCTTAGCAACTTTCAAATATATAATAAAGTATTGTTAACTGTAATCACCATGCTGTACATTCCATCCCCAGAACTTACTCATCTTATAACTAGAAGTTTGTACCTTTTGACTGTCCTCATCCATATCCTCCCCCCACCCTTGGCAACAACCAATCTATTCTGTTTCTACTAGGTTGGTGTTTTAGATTCCACTTAAGTGAGATCATTCAGTATTTGTCTTTCTCCCTCTGTATTGTTTTATTTGTCCATTTTTAAAGCTTTTTTTGGCTACTCCACCAACTTTTGTACTTCTCTTCCCTCTCACTGCCCCTCTACCACACTCACAGAGTGGGACCAGTCACTTGGTCCCTACAGCCATGTGGGGTCAGTTCTATGGAGGCCACTTTCCAGGGCTCTCCAAGGGAGGGAAGATTATCTTGCTAGACCTGGGCAGGGCCTTGGCAGTCCTCTGGTCCAATGCCTCCTGTGAGAGATGAGGAAGTGAAACCAGAGACACTGGACATGACCTTCTAAATGCCACGAGGGAGTTAGTGGCAAGCCAGGAATGCACTCTCTGGGATTCTTTTTCAATAAATTCTTTTCCCCATTCTTCCTGATATACACAAGAAAGGAAAAAGGTGCCAAATTTTCTGGAGGCTTAAGATCCCTTTGTCAGAGATTCAAGTGAACAAAAAACAAAACCAGAGAACCCTGCCTGGCAGGATGGAAGATGCCAGTCAGGACTCAATGTCATGTCCAGGAATGGAGGGCAAGATGGCAGAGGGTAGACGGGTATGAGCCACTGGAACTGTTCCAAGTCCTTAGAAGCTTCGGAATGAAGACTGAGGTATTTCTGTTAAGGATATTCTGAGAAGGGACTCCTGGAAAGGTCAGTCAGTTGAGTGACTGACTCTTGGTTTCTGCTGAGGTCATGTTGTCATAGGTTGTGAGATTGAGCCCCATGGTAGGCTCTACGCTCCGGGGGGAATCTGCTTAGGGATTCTCTCCTGCTCCTCCCCCACTCATTCATGCATGTGCTCTCTCTCTCTCTCTCTCCCAAATAAATAAAACTTTTTTTTTTAAGGATGTGCTGAAAAGGGGCACCTGGGTGGCTCAGTTGGTTAAGCGACTGCCTTGGCTCAGGTCATGATCCTGGAGACCCAGGATTGAGTCCCACATCGGGCTCCCTGCTCGGCAGGAAGCCTGCTTCTCCCTCTCTCACTCCCCCTGCTTGTGTTCCCTCTCTCGCTGTGTTCTCTCTGTCAAATAAATAAAATCTTAAAAGAAAAAAAAAAAAAAAGGATGTGCTGAAAAGACTCTCCTCTTGGTAGAAATGTTCATTTTCTTCTTCTATTTATATCCATTAAGAGGTAATTTCAGAGGATCCCTTGTAGGGAGGGGAGGAGGCCCTCCAGAAGAAGGGCCTGTGAGGCACAAAAGAGAGTGAGTCATTCCAGAAAACCTGAGGGGCCCAGGGTGTGGGGAGGGGCTAAGGATCTGAAACCAGAAAGGTCAGCCCTCCTTAGTCACAGGAGGAGTCAGTCATTTCAGCTTGGCACATGGCAGAGAACCTACGGGAACTTTTCTTCCACACTGGAATCAGGAACTTAAGCCTTAGGACATAGTGAATTTAAATAAAAATTATTGGCTGGAAATGGAAAGAAGAGTGAGTTAAAAGGATTAACACATTTCGAATATGTAGAATCCAGAGAAGTTAGGCCAGGCATTACCTTAAGAGAAAAGGATTTAATTTTTTTTTTTTTTAATTTGTAAACCATTCTGTCAGAAATCCATATGTGGTGTATGGTGCTGCATGAAATGTTTTAATGGTAAATGGCTTTAGGTAGTCAAAGATGTAGGTATTTATGAGAAACACAAAAACTGTCTAAAGCGCTATTCATATCACATTCTACAGTTAGGAGCCTAGAGTTAGACTTTAATCAGATGTGGCCAAGTCAAGAGTTTTTTTTTTTTAAAGATTTTATTTATTTATTTGACAGAAACACAGCTAGAGAGGGAACACAAGCAGGAGTGAGAGAGGGAGAAGCAGGCTTCCTGCAGAGCAGGGAGCCCGATGCGGGGCCTGATCCTGGGAATCCAGGATCATGACCTGAGCCGAAGGCAGTCGCTTAAGGACTGAGCCACCCAGGCAAGTCAAGAGATTAATGGTGTTTAGAAGACTATCCTCAAGGGGCACCTGGATGGCTCAGTCATTAAGCATCTGCCTTTCTGGAGTCCTGGGATCGAGCCCCACATCGGGCTCCCTTGCTCGGCGAGAATCCTGCTTCTCCCTCTCTCCCCCCACCCCTCTTGTTTTCCCCCTCTAGCTGTGTTTCTCTCTGGCAAATCAACAAATAAAATCTTAAAAAAGAAAAAAATCTATCCTCAAGAACTATCCTCTTTGTATTAAATATAAAACACATCTCAATCCTGGATGTAGATTTATGGGACTAGTGATGGCTTTTAACTTCATTCCAGCTGATTTCTGATACATGTGAGGCATAGAGTTTGGCTCAAAGCAGACGATTCAAGTACTGTTTGTTTTCCAGTGTATCTTCAAGCTTCTAGAACTCTCCTATCATCTAGGTGGTCAGTCTAGTGAAACTGAGTTATCCTCATGGGGCAGATGTGTGGTAATTCAGCCACACCCCAAGTTTAAAGGCAGGAAGGGAAACTTACGTGTGATTCGCATCACTTCATCATGATTCTCTTCTTAAATTGTGACTTTATTTCCACCAAATGCTCTGCAATGGCTCAAATCTGTCACTTTGTGGCACCCAAAGCAGTTCAGGAATGGGGAAAAAAGGGTCTTCTCATGAGGCTCTTGAGGAACTGGGCCCAGCTGCCTTCTTCATTAACACGAATCAACCGTTCCTTCGGCATCAGCTGAACTCCCTTTTCGTCTTTCGACCAAAGGACTCAATTAGGCAGGGAGTTAGTCCCTGACTAATTCGTATGCACTGGTTTGGTAAATGTGAAGATTTGCTGAAGACCTCAGGCCTGACACACCGTGGCAGAGGAGTGGGGGCACGAAAGCCAGATGCCTATCTGTTTTATGCCCCGTAAGGCAAGGGGCAAAGAAGCCAAGCTTTACTGCAGTGTGGATACAGCCTTTGTAACTGGCTGATCAATGTGTCCCCCTCACCACATCCAGGGAATGGGACAGGCTGGGATGGAAAAGACAAAGAAGTTCATCTCATAGGTCAAATCTAAAGAGCCACTAACAATGGCCACTTCAGCACCTTGTTAAGAGGATTCTGGGGCCTAGAAACAGATCTGTGATTGTTTGTTTCCCTCTGCTGTGGGCTCAGGATGGAGAAGCAATAGTATCGGGCATCCCGGGTAGGTGTACCTTACACAATAGCCAGGAACGCTCCTGATCAATTTCTCCAGCAGGGAAGCCAGATCAAATTTAACTTGGCCTCCAATCTCCACAGGTTTGCTCAACATCCAACAGCCCCTGAAAGAAGCTGTTTGAGGCTGCATGGAAAGGAAGAAGTCCGGCTCCAATCAGAGACATGCCTTGGAGAGCTGGAGGAGATTCCTTAAGCTGCTGTGGCTTCCTCATGCTTGTTACTTTGAGTGCCCACCATCGATTTCTACAATGGGATTAGCAGTAAGTTTTCAACTCAGTGGGGAATTGATCGCTGATTTGCTTGTTTGGAGGAATGAGGCAGAAGGGAGGAGCTGAGGAGACTGTGCCTTGCTCAGAAGCTGGTCATGGGGGAAGAAAAGTGCTCTTTGTTCTGTAGCAGCTCTGGAATGGAAAGAAAAGCAGGTCAAGAGCCTGGGGCCTGTGTACCGGGAGGCGCGCTGCCCTCTGGATGGACAGGTGATGGAGGAAGTGGGCGGGGAAGAGGGAAGTGACAGGGAGCCTGAACAGGTAGGAACAGGTGTGATTCTTTTTAACTGCATTGACCATGCCTTCTGACTTTGATAAGGTGCCGATTAATGGGAAATATTGATAGTTTAAGTATATATATGGCAATAAAGGGAGCTGATTCACAGTTTTGGGCAAAGAGGACATCTGCATAGGTATGAAAATGTCTGCTTCACAAATAAAGACTTTGCTTTTCCTTCTGTAGAAATAACTCCTAATTCTATAAATCTATAACACTATGGAAATAAACTATAATGTGCTAAAGGGTTTTCTTCTGGTTTATTTTTTGTTTGTGAATATTGTGGCAGCTAAACTGATTGCTCATTTCTAAATCACAAATTTTCTATCCCTATCAAACCTGCCTTTTTTTCACCATTCTATATTCCTTCAAAGACACTGAGGGCATTGCCCAATTAAATCTTTAGTACAAATTTTTTATTTTTTAAATTTATTTAAAAATTTTAAAAAGATTTTATTTATTTATTTGATAGAGAGATAGATCACAGGTAGGCAGGGAGGCAGGCAGAGAGAGAGGGGGAAGCAGGCTCCCCGCTGAGCAGAGAGCCCAATGTGGGGCTTGATCCCAAGACCCAGAGATCATGACCTAAGCCTAAGGCAGAGACTTTAACCCATGGAGCCACCCAGGTGCCCCAAAGTTCTTTAAATTTTTAAAGAAATTTAAAATTTCTTTAAATTTTTTCTAATATTCTTTAAAGTATGAGGAGAAATAAAATATGCTCATTTTCCTTGGAAAATTAGCTGGGGCTACTTTATGAATTGGAACTCTTAAAAGTAAATAATTTTATTTGAAAGAAGCCAGAACACATATTCATTCTCAAGGCTTCCTGCCTCTTGGTGGGATGGTAGATGTTTCCAGAAAATTGCCTTGCCAGAGTTCCACAAGTCTGGTCTTTAAACCTATTTTCCAAGCCTGCCCTCCAGTTGTTTGTGGAGAAACATGCCTTTCATGGTAAATGGAAACATATCCAGTGTCAAGTTCCATGCTCTTAGCTCTAAAATTAGAAAGTATTGCGGGGAGGGGGGGTGTGGTGACAAGGGTAGGACTTGATGCTAGTTACTCAGGAAGAAACTCAAATTAGATGGGATTGTACAGATTTTGTAATACGTGTTTTGTTTTATTTTTCTCATAAAAGCCAGGGACTTTCGTAAGAAGGGCAAAGGGGGGCTGGGTGTGCTCTGAGGGAGAGAGTGAGGAGAGAGCAGTGGTCCTTCATTTACAGTTTATATTAAAACTAGGAAGCTCTGCCTCCTGCCCGAGTTCCTCCCACTCCCCAAATACTCTAGTTCTCTATTTTCTCTTTATTTTTACTTCTAAAAGCAAAAAACAATGGGTAGATAAATGGACAGATAGGCAGATAGGGGTGTGTGTATGCGTGTGTATGTTTAACCTTGGGAAAGTTCTAAAAATTTGCTGTTCTGCCTCTGAATTTTCTCTGCCAGTCACCCTCCTCCTGTCTTCTTTGTCCCAGGGCGCCTGTCTCTGGGACACTGGGGTGTCTCGACTTTTCTGTGTTTCTAAGCAAAACCATGATGGTGAGTGTCCCAGCTGCCAGAGCCACAGAGGTGAGATGGGAGAGATGAAGGGGCTGATGTCCAGGAATGTTCCGTGCTGGGGCATGGTTTCCTCTTCCCTTTGGCTCTGCCAGGAAGGGAGGAAGTAGGTAGGATAGGTCCTTGCCCTCAGCCTCAGGTAATGTGAGCAGGTTAGCCTTGCCAATCAAAGCAGAGTTTTGCCAGGCCCATTCTATGCCTGCTGGTTTGTTCACTTCCTCCTTTGTTTAAGTCTTAGGTCATTTTATCGAAATGTTAGGTCTCCTCTTCAAGTCTGCCATGATTAGATAGCCTTCTGGAACACAGGGACTTGGCTTTATTTATCTAAGTCTGTCTTCAGGGTGTGATGCAGTGCCCTGTCTATAATGAGATTTCAACAAACATTTGTTTTGTTTTTAAGATTTTAGTTATTTATGAGAGAGAGAGCATGCGTGTGCTCATGAGCAGTGGGGAAGGGCAGAGGGAGAAGCAGGCTCCCCCTGAGTACGGACCCCAACACGGGACTGGATTTCAGGACCCTGGGATCATGACCTGAGCCAAAGGCAGATGCTTAACCTACTGAGCCATCCAGGCGCCCCTCACCAAACATTTAATCGAGCAAATTCTCTTTGGTACACAGTCATTGATGCCTAGTATGTACAAGGCCCATGCCTAGGGCTGCGCATGTTGGGGAGGAGGAGTGCCCTGGTGACTCGGCACGCACACCTTGCAAGGTCCTAGTCGGGTGGGGGAGAGGAAAGGCATCTGCCGTGGCACTCAGGGCAGAACTGACAGCTGCTGACAGGTGCAGGCAAATGTGCATATACACATGTGTGGAATAATAAGAGACTTGTTGGTTCAGTTTGCATGTTTTCAGTCTAAGATTTCTGAAAGGTGTTTCAGGCTTCTAGCCTCTATACTTCCCAAATCAGCCAAGCCCCTTTAGAAGCTGTACTTTGATGTGTCCCTTCTCTCTTTGTGAGGGCTTTGACTTGAATCCAGAACATCCCCCTGCCTGCCCCCAGATTCTGTGGCTCCTCTTTCCCACTTCCTACAGCTCTTGGCAGGGGATACTTAGCCCCCAGCTCTGGAGGCATAGGGCTCTGATGGGAAAAGGTGCGCTCTTTGCAACAATGGCTAGTGGCTGTAATGTAAAACAGCCAAAATTAATCTCAGGTGGGCATGGACTTTGTTCTGGAGAAGTCCATCACTACTGTGGTCTATAGAGCAAAGGGATCTGAGAATAAGATTTGCAGCCTGGCCTGCCAAGGAAGACCAGGAGAGGAGTGGGGTGAAGGGGAGGAGGGCACAATTGCTTTCGCAAGAAGAAAAATCCAGAAGGCCCAGTGGAGTTCTGTCAGTTACTAGCTGGCTGCAGTGAGGGCAGGAGGGCAGGAGGAGAGGCGGGGTTCTGGTTTGGAGCTGTTGGAGGAGCCAGAAATCGTGGGTGGAGTTTGCTGCCTTGTTTCAAACAACTAAGATGATATTGCCAAAGGGGGAAGTTGGAGATCTTAAGCTTGCAGCAGAAGTTATTCTGTTATTCTCCATTCATTTGACATGAAAATATGATGTAAGTAAATAAACACCCTTGTGTAGTTTGGAAACCTAATAACACAGGAGGTCCCAGAGGCCCAGTGGGGGCCACCTGCATCTGGAGCCCCCCTCCCCCCAAGGTCTCTATTTTAATGGCTGATTTGTGTCCAAGGAGGGAAGGCCTGAAGTGACTTTTGTGCCCTGTGTCTAGGTTGGGGGCTGGGAAGAAGGGTGGTGGTGAGGCTCTTTTTTTTTTTTTTTTTTAAAGATTTTATTTATTTGACAGAGAGAAACACAGCCAGAGAGGGAACACAAGCAGGGGGAGTGAGAGAGGGAGAAGCAGGCTTCCTGCCGAGGAGGGAGCCCGATGTGGGACTTGATCCTGGATCTCCAGGATCATGACCTGAGCTGAAGGCAGTTGCTTAACCAACTGAGCCACCCAGGCGCCCCGATGGTGAGGCTCTTCTCCAGCCTGCCCCTGGAACGTGGGCTCAGATCAGTGACACTTTTTCAGAAGATAGGGAAAGCTACAGACTTACCTTGGCGCTCACCCCCTCACACACTGAGCATGTGCACAAGAACGTATGCAGGGGCTTCCTGGTTCCCCTGAGCCCACCCATGGGTCCTGAGCACTTTGTAATTCCTTTGCTCCCAAAGATGGGCCTCACTTCACCTCTGGAATCAACTCTGAGTTCTCATCATGGCGTTCAAACCTCCCAGGGCAGGGCCCCAACCGGCCTTCCCAGTCTCTCCTGGTTTGGTATAACTGTAAGCAGGCTCGGGGCTGCATTCCTGCCACCTGCTCTCCCTGTCCCAGCCCCATCCGCCTCCCAGCTCCACTTTGCAACGTGCTGCTTGAATGAGGGCTTCCCTAGCCTTTTCCGCCGGAAGTACTTGCTTTCTCCTTAACAATTTCCACGTGCGTGGACTTGAGTATATTCATCACATGATGCTGGCTTTGATTTCCCCTTCTATGTGTGTCATATGATACCTATCCAGGCCCATGGATGATAAGTCACTTGAGGGCAGGCAGTGTCCTTGGTCTACCAAGTGTCCCTAGTATGAATAGTACTTAGGGTGCAGATAATGCCCAATTTTGAAGTTTGAGGGGCTTAAGAAATTGTGGGAGAGAATTTATGCTAAAGGCAAAAAAATTTCAACCACGTCAAGATTAGCAGGAAGCTGGGCAGGGATGGGACTGATGACTACCGATGCCTAGAGTCCTACAAAGATGGGAGAGGGGGCTTGGCTGCATGTACTGGCAGACCTCTCCCCACCCCCACTGCCAGTAGAGCCCCAGACCTCGACACCTTGTGCAAGACTAAAAAACAAAGGGAAAACCCACAGGATGAAAGATGGCACGAAATGGGGTTTTTTAAAAAAAAAAAATGCAATATACATTCTTTGAATATGGCATTGAGTAAAAAGTTTTCTGGCAAAAAACTACTGTTGTTCATATATCATGGGAGGCTCCAGGCCTTTATAGCATTTTGACTCTTCCAGTCTCCCTCTCTTTTTCTTAAACCAAAGGGTTCTTTGCTCTTTGCCGGACAGTTTAGGCTTTGTTCTCATTTTTCACTTGGGATATTTAAAATGCTCTCAGGAAACAGTCCTACCATTCAGAAATTCCAAATATATCCATGAGCCTTTATTATTCCTCAAGGTTACAGGAATTTACCTTGGAAACCGTTTGAATGTGAGTGGAAGGTTTGCCTTTCACGTCTCCTTTTGCTTTTAAAATGAATTTTAGTGAATTGCCGTCTCTGAACTTTCATTTACTTATTTGTTTATTTTGCCACATTTAGCTGGTCTAAATATGCTTTGTCATTAAAAAACAAACAAGCAGAGAGTAATTTCAGGCCCTCCCACGAAATTTCCTTTTAAAAGGTAACCTGGCGAGGTTACCCTATGTCATTCCTTACCTTCAACATGAAGCTGGTATTCATGTTAGCAGATGAAGCCGACGGAATGTAAAAAAGACATCTTTTGGCATCGCTTTTAACAGTCTGAACAAAACCTCGAAAGCCGTTCCATCTTCTGATCCCAACTTTGTAAATGAGACCCTGGACTATGCCAACTTCTCGGACCGAGGTGCTCCTCAGGAAAGAATGGGATCTATGGGCCATGGGGTGGTAGGAATAAGAGCCCCCGCATCTGAGGCACCGAGGGGCCAACGCTGTGGGTCTCCTCCTCACCTGACACCCTGGAAGGGAAGATTGACAGCCCTGGCACAGTAAGCTCGCCCTCCCGGCAAGCGTGTCCCCGCAGTCTGTCCTGCACAGGTGCCGCGCAAGCTGTGGAGGCCGGCTGGGAGCCTGATCCTGCCAACACGCTCCGGGGCTGCACCCGGGAGCCAGGAGGAGGCACCGAGTGTAGCTCTGTGGGGAACAGGAGCGCCGCCTCGCCACAGTGAGCCTGGAAGGGGCTATATTGAAGGACTCCTAAAAAGGGGGAGACCTCTCGCCTGGCACTGGCCTGTAACAGAAAGGGGCATCCAGTGGGGCCTGATGCGGGCCCCAGGCTCTTCTTGCGCAATTGGATTTGACCAGGTTTGGTGAGAAGCTCACCTGACCTGAGCTCATTATCCTTCCTCCTTTAGTAGCTGTGCATCCTTAATGTCATCTAAGCGGGTGCTGGGGTGGCTCAGTGGGTTCAGCATTTGCCTTTGGATCAGGTCATGATCATAGAGTCCTGAGATAGCGTCCCACATTGGACTGCCTGCTCAACGGGAGAGCCTGCTTCTCCCTCTCCATCTGCCCCTGCTTCTGCTGTCTCTCTCTCGCTCGCTCGCTCGCTCGCTCTCATTCTCTCAAATAAATGAAATCTTTAAAAACAAAACAAAAAACCCAAAACTGTCATCTGTGAAGTGTTGATGATAATGTCAGACCTCCCTCCCTCCAGATCACTGTGAAGAGTAGACAAGCATTTGGTAATTTGTAAATGTTATCAAACAGAGGTGGGGTAACATTATGACGTCTGGGGCTCTGTGCTCAGAGCCTGTGCTTTGGGAAAGGGCCCTGGGCTCTAGGCAGCTGGCTGTTGGCTTGCGTTTACGGAGACATTTGGCTTCATACTCTTCTTTCAGGGCACATCACCCTGTTCTAGTCTCCCCTGTCCTTCTGCTTGCCCTGGGATCTCAGCCAAAGCACCCCCTTTGTCTTTCTGTGCCTCAGCTACTCCCTGTAGAAAATGGGTCTTCTCTGTAACTTCACCTGTCTCAGGGAGACCCAGCAGAGCAAATCATGTTCATTCCTTGGACCAGCACTTACTGAAGGTTTACTCTGTGCCTGCTACTTAGGGTAGGCTTAAGAATCCAAGAAAACTTCTTCCCTAGAAGAAGAGATGGGCAAATGATTGGTCTGCTCCAGGGCAATGCAGTTGGGTGACAGAAGAAAAATGGGGATGATGCCATGGAGATCACCATGAGCCCCGCATGTAAGTAGCAGAATTAGAAGGGACCTTCTTGCCAACTTCATCTTACTGACTCCTCTGGAAAAGAGCCCATATTCTACATGGTGAGTGCAGGAACCATTCACCCTTCTCTCTCTGCAACCTGCAGAGCCCCAGGGGGAGAGGCTGGTACACTTCCCCTAGTGTTCAGAGAGAGTCTGACATTGCACAGAGTCCTGAGCAACCCCAGGTGCACCAGGTGGTGTAACACCTGGGCACTGGCTAACTTGCCTGCTGAAAGATCTTTCTTATTGGGGCCAAAGTCACACTAAGCAGTTACAGTGTTTGATAAGGAGGTGGTGAATGATCAACCCATGGCTAACTGGGAGAAGTCAGGAATGACGGGAGGTCAGCTTTCCCTGACTCACTGATGCCTTTTCCCAGCCACACCTCCAAGCAGGTGGAGAAGTCTCATCCTGTCCCGTGCCTGCAGCAGAGAGTAGGTGGTTGTCTGGTTATAGGTTGAGCAGGACCCTGGCTATGGTAGGCACAGAGCCAACGGAGTTACACAGAAATGATTTCTTTTGTTCATGCAAGTATGCATCCTTCCATTTGCTTGTAACTGTGTGCCAAATGGGCTGGATTCGTTGAGGTATAACAGGAAAGACTTTCTTTTTTTCTCTTTCATCACTTTCTTTCCAAACTGTTCTGTCCCATATTTCATTGGTCAACATCCCAGGCAGATCCCATATGCTATTCAGTTCCTTTCAGGTATTAATGAACTGTTCTCTTGTTGGAGTATTAAAAAACCTCGTCCAATATACACTTAACAACTGTTTCCCATCAAACCTGAAGCTATATTGCCTCTCCCAGATCAGGCTTGACCCAAGTTCAGAAAGGGGGCACCATCTGCCTTTTATCATTGCATTGTCTCTTGCCTTTGATTAGTTGCTTCTGATTCCCCAAGGTAGGGCAGAGAGTGGGGAGAACAGGAAAAGAAGCAAAATTGTCTTTTAACTTAGCTGGGCCTGCTGTACCTCAGCCATTGGTGTCCTCTAAATACAGATGCTCAGGGACTCGTGTTTTTTGTGTGTCAGGCACCTTGTTGGGTCCCTTGGATGTGCCCCACCCAACGCAGGGCCTGTACCTTGAAGTGTCCGCACGCAGACTGATGCCCTCCCTTACCAACTCTTATATTCCCCTTCAGCCCCGGTGGCAGTGGGATACTCCATGTGGCCTTCTACTGCCAGGTGTACCTCTTCTGGCACTGAGGCCCCTGGCTGGTCCTATCAAGAGGACTTAAGCCTAGCTACCGTCTGCAGAGTCCACGTGGCCCACAGAGAAGTTTTTTACCCATTGTTGCAGTAAACTCTGGAGGTGCAGGCCTTGCCTGGAAACATTTTTTCCCCCAAGACGGTGGCAGCCACGGCGAGCCTACAAGACCATGCAGCTGAGAGAGCATCCACCAGAAAGGAAGATTTAGTCTCTGCTCCTGGCACTCTCACCTATTCTCTGAATGGTCTTCTTGGGGCCATCTTTACTCGGCTCAATGATGGGACGAGCATTCCCTCTTCTTCCCCAATCTGAGAGGAAAAGGAAAATAAATGCACAATACTTCTAACTAGAATTCCCTTACAGTCAACCTGAAAGTATGTCTTTGTTCACATCTATTGTTCTGACCAACTCTTAACAGATCTGACATGGATGAAAGGTGCATCTCTCTTTAGAACCTGGGGTCCCTTGTTACTGTCTGAGCTTTGGGTATCAGCAGAAAATCTCAAGCAACAGAAACATTCCAATTTAACTTTCTGTTTTTCACTAATCCATTCATTCATACTATGTAGTCACCAAATACCTAGCATGGACCATGCACCCAGGGCTGTTGCCAAGGTATGCCTAGCAAGGAGCAAGACTGGCCTGAACTTGGCCTCTTCTGGGTGTGTTGGGTGCATCCACCATGTGCTGGCCTCTTGAAACCACTTCAGACCCTGCATTTGATTATCAACATCCTGTCAACGAGAACTGTGTTATTCTTCACTGGTGCATGACTATAAAGACAGAGCTTCACGTTCATCATAATGGTCCCAATTGCTGCAAGATCCCAAGTGCCTTTGGAGTCACTGCTAATAACTTAATCATCAGAACTCTTTTAGTCTTGAGTATATGTTGTTGATATCCGATTCTTTAGCAAGTACAAACTTCCTTATGCCTCTATCTTTTTCATTCTTTCTTTTTTTAAGATTTTATTTATTTATTTGACAGTGAGATAGATCACAAGTAGGCAAGGAGGCAGGCAGAGAGAGAGAGGACGGAAGGAGGCTCCCCGCTGAGCAGAGAGCCAGATTTGGACCTCGATCCCAGGACCCTGAGATCGTGTCTTGAGCCAAAAGCAGAAGCTTAACCAGGTGCCATCCAGGTGCCCGTTGTGCCTCTATCTTAATATAAAATAGATGCAAGCTCTGAGACATAATGTATGCTCAATCCTGACATCCCATTATTTGAGAGATAGAGTTCAGGACTTTTTTTCTGTTTGTTTATAAAGTAATTCATAACTCAATAAAAGATATATGTGTATGTGTGTATAAATTTTTCCCACTTTTTGTGTATTTTCTTTTATTAGATTGAATTTTCCTGGTATTTTTCCTTTTATCAAAATCAGTAAAAATTTACAGATGCCTACTTTCTGGTTTAAATGGATAACTCATCAAAATGATTAACTTGCTTTTTTAAATGCAAAGTCCTGGGTTTTTAAAGCCCCTCCTGTTCCTGGCACTGCCAATCAGAAACACTCAACTTAGAATGTCAGCCTTATTCCTGAAGTTGGATTCTATGTGTTTTGATTTTTGGGGAATTTTTTTCTCATCTCCTTAAACCTCTGCATAGATGAAAAATTTTGATCTCGTCCAGGGAAAAACACCAGAGAATCTTTATTGTTGCCAACTATTACATCTTAAAAGTCTTGCTTTCTAACCCTGGTTCCCTGACGTAATATATAAATCTCATTAACCTTATAAATATGATTTTTCAAGAGCAAGAAACGTCTCCCTTCTTCCTTTATTATGTCTAATTTGCATACCAGCACATAGTCCAAGTGTTGGCAGACAGTATTTTAAAGGGCATTGAAGTATAAGAATAACTACATACTTGCAGATGTGTTATGAAATATACCCCATTAGTCACTTTTTATTTGAAAGGCAGAAAACTAGGCACCTAGCAACAGCATGCTGTCATTCAAGATTAGAGAAAAACCATTTTACCGCTAGGAGATATCACCCTCCCCCCCCTTTTGGGGGCTGTCAGGCTAGTACATTTAATTACACAAAAGATCCTCGCAAGAGACTCAGCTGTTGATTGTCCATATGCATGGTGAATGACAGTAATGACATCCCCCAAAGGATGGCTTTTGGCAGCAGCGGCTGACAAGGGGCTTCTCATTGGGAGCCTTCCAGACAGGTTCACAGGTCGGTCCTGGGCAGAGAGACTTCGAGGCTCTGCTTGAGAACTGTGCTTTTGCTTCTGGAAATCCACCATCTTCCTCCTCTCTTCCTCTCTGAATAGATTGATAGGAGGGTGTACACTCCCACACCCACAGAATCCAGAAATAAGGATCCAGCACGCAATACTCATCCAGGACCCATTTTGCCGTCAGCTGCAGGGGAGAGCATCAAAATCCTGAGCCCACATTAACATCCAAATAGACCACATTTCTAGAAGATTCTTTTCTCATACCAGTTAGGACAAAGTAACAGAAGGCAAGCGAAGGTGAGGAAGAGAAGAGGTATCAAAATCTAACATTCCATTGGTAAGAAATTCCATACAGGTGCTTGTCACACAATGGAGGACAAGGCCATTCTGCAGACATTTGCTGAGCCCCTATGACAAAAATCCCCCTACGAAGATATACAGACTTGTACTCAAGCAGGTCCCTTTCAACCAGAGAGCCTGGCATCAGGAATGTTCCAGAAGAATTATGTTCTCTCTGTGTCATGGAGACTTTCAGCAGAAATTCATATATGATCAAATCAGCATCTTGCCTTCAAGTCTTTTCTACACTGGTTAATTAGAAGAGTGTAGAGGGAAGCAATGCAGTGGGGATTCACCTACTTGGGGGAGATGGGCTTCCTTCTCGCCTTAAAAACAATAAAGGAGAGAAGGGAGGGAGAGATAGGGAAGAGTACAAGAGCAAAAAATGGCACCCATGAGTAGATACTGGTAATGGTTGCACAACATTGTGAATGTACTTAATACAACTTACAAGTGGTTAAAATGGAAAATTTTATGTTATAGATATATTTTACCAAAATTTTAAAAATGCTGTTATATACCAAAACTCATTAAAGTATACGTTTTTATGTTAATTTAAAATTTTTTACCTTTATTCCAGTATAGTTAATATACAGTGTTCTGTTAGTTTCAGTTGTACAGTATAGTGACTCAGCAGGTCCATATGTCACCCAGCGCTCATCATGATGAGTGTACTCTTAGTCCCTATCACCTATTTCACCCATCTCCCCAGCCACCTCCCCACCATCCATTTGTTCTCTTTAGTTAGAAGTATTTTCTTATTGTTTATCTCTTTTTTCTCCTTTGTTTTATTTCTTAAATTCCACATATAAATGAAATCAGATAGTATTTGTCTTTGACATATTTACCTTAGCGCTCTACTCTCTAGCTCCATCCATGTTGTTCTTAATGGCAAGATTTCATTCCTTTTTATGGCTGAATAATATTCCTCTGTGTGTGTGTGTGTGTGTGTGTGTGTGTGTGTACATGCCTATATGTCCCATCTTTATCCATTCATCTATCGATGGATACCTGGGCTGCTTCTACAGTTTAGCTATTGCAAATAATGTTCAATAAACATAGGGGTACATATACCTTTTAAAATTAGTGTTTCTATATTCTTTGAGTAAATACCTAGCAGTGCAATTATTGGATCCTAGGGTAGTTCTATTTTTAACTTTTTGAGAAATTTCCATACCATTTTTCACAGTGGCCACACCAACAGGCATTCCCACCAATAATGTGCAAGGTTCTTTTTTTTTTTTTAAAGATTTTATTTATTTATTTGACAGAGAGAAACAGAGCTAGAGAGGGAACAAAGCAGGGGGAGTGAGAGAGGGAGAAGCAGGCCTCCTGCCGAGCAGGCAGCCCTATGTGGGGCTCGATCCTGGGTCTCCGGGACCAAGCCGAAGGCAGTCGCTTAACCAACTGAGCCACCCAGGTGCCTCAAGGTTCTTTTTTTAAAAAAAGATTTTTTAAAAAATTTATTTATTTAAAAAAAAAATTATTTATTTGACAGAGAGATTACAAGTAGGCAGAGAAGCAGGCAGAGAGAGAGAGAGGAAGAAGCAGGCTCCCTGCTGAATAGAGAGCCCGATGCGGGCCTCGATCCCAGGACCCTGAGATCATGACCTGAGCTGAAGGCAGAGGCTTAACCCACTGAGCCACCCAGGTGCCCCAAGGTTCTTTTATTTTTCTCCACATCCTCGCCAACACTTATTGTGTCTTGTGTTTTTTATTTTAGACGTTTATAATGAGGTGATATCTCATTGTAGCTTTGGTCTGTATTTCTTTGATAATGAGTCATGTTGAATATCTTTTCATGTATCTGTTGGCCATCTGGATGTGGTTTTAGAGAAATGTCTGCTCATATTTTCTGCTTATTTTTTAATGAGATTATTTGTTTTTTTGGGTGTTGAGTTGTATCAGTTCTTTCTATATTTTGGATACTAGCCCTTTATTGGATATGTCATTTGTACATATCTTCTCTCACTCAGTAGGTTGGCTTTTAGCTTTTTAATTTGTTTCCTTTACCATGAAGGAGCTTTTTATTCTTTTTTTTTTTTTTATGTAACTCCAATAGTTTATTTTTGGTTTTGTTTCCCTTGTTTTAGCAGACATATCTAGAATGAAGTTGCTACAACTGATGTCAGAGAAATTACTTCCTGTGCTCTATTCTAGAATTTTTATGGTTTCAAGTCTTACCTTTAGATCTTTAATCCATTTTGAATCTTTGTGTTTGGTATAAGAAAGTGGTCCTTTTGCATGTAGCTGTCCAGTTTTCCCAGAACCATCTGTTGAAGAGACGGTCTTTCCCATTTCATCGTCTCACTTCCTTTGTCAAAGATCAACAACCTTATAATTGTGGGTTTATTTCTGGGCTCTGTATTCTGTTCCATTGATCTGTGAGTCTATTTTCTGCCAGTACCATACTCTTTTGATTACTACTACTTTGTAATATGTCTTATAATCTGGGATTGTGATATCTCTGGTTTTGATTTTCTTGTTCAAGATTGTTTTGGCGGTTTCGGGTCTTTTGCAGTTCCATACAAATGGATTGTTTGTTCTAGCTCTGTAAAACATGCTGTTGGTATTTTGATAGGGATTGCATTAAATCTGTAGATTGCTTTGGGTAGTATGGACATTTTAGCAATATTTGTTCTTCGAGTCCATGAGCATGGAATATCTTTCTGTTTGTATCTTCAGTGTCTTTCAGCAGTGTTTTATTGTTTTCAGAGTACAGGTCTTTCACTTCCTTATTCATAGGTATTTTTATTATTTTGGGTGTAATTGTAAATGGGATTGTTTTCTTCATTTCTCTCTCTGCTGCTTCATTATTAGAGTATATAGAAATGCAAGGGATTTATTTATTTTGTGTCCTGCAATCTTACTGAAATCGTTTATCAGCTCTAGCAGTTTTTTGGTAGAGTCTTTGGGTTTTCTGTATATAATATTAAGTCATCTGCAAAGAATGAACATTTTTCATATATGGCCTTTATTAGGTTGAGTGTGTTCCCACTAAATATACTGTGATGAGGGTTTTTTTTAATCATGAATAGGTATTCTACTTTGTCAAATGCTTTTTCCGCATCTATTAAACTGATTATATGGTCCTTATCCTTTCTCTTAACAGGTGCAATGTATCATGTTGATTGATTTGCAAATATTGAACCACCCTTGCATACCAGGAATAAATCCCACTTGATTGTGGTGAACGATATTTTTAAAGTATTGTTGGATTTGGTTTGCTAATATGTGGTTGAGGATTTTTGCATCTTTGTTCATCAGATGAACTGCTTTTGGTTTTGGTATGAGGGTATGGCCGCATAGAATGAGTCTGGAAGTTTTCCTTCCTATTTTATTGTTTTGGAACAGTTTGAATAAATTGTATATTTTAAATGGGTGAATTGTATACTATCTGAATTTATATGTCAAGAAGCTGTTTTTTCAAAATTGGTATCCACAAGTTGTGTGTGTGTGTGTGTGTGTGTATGTGCGCACGCGCGTGTGCACGCGCACCAACAGGAAAGACTGCCAGTTTCTGAGTTAATCAGCCTTGCAGAGAACACGTCCATGAGGACCAGACAAAGGCAGGGAAGAGAAATGTAATCTGGCTGCCCATTGTTCACAGGTGTCCTAGAGGAAGAACGATGTAAAATCCAGCAGATGCGAGAGTGATATTATAATAGTACAAGCTCCAGTATTTTCATAAGTATTTTTATAAGAGGGAGGATTCCCGGCGAAAAAGCCCATGCTGGGTTCTGCTTTCTCTGGGTACCTTGTTTTTGGGATGAGAGGCATGGCCAGCTCTGCCTGCAGGGGCTCATGAAGATGTGGCCACTAATGACCCAGCTGAAGCTTCTGTTTGTTTTTGAAGTATCTGCTGGTGCTTAGGAATGCAACACGTCACCTTTGATTATACCTTGAGGCCAAAGTCCCTTTTCCTGGAAGCACACTACCTGACGTCAAGGTCTCAAGGTAAAGGGGATGCTGGGTGTGGGTGGAAGACTTCCCTCCCTGCCTGGGAGACCTTTAACTATCATCACGTGGATTCTTGGGCCATAAAATGCAGATGATGATACTTCCCTTGCCTTTTCCCTAGAGTAGCATGGGAAACGAAATCTAAACACAGTAACATGTGAAAGCCTTCAGTAAACTGTGAATCAGTCTCTGCCTTCGTGGAAGTTCTTCTGGGTGCACATGAGAGAAACCCAATAAATATGCAAAAAAGGAAGGCACTGGGTTGAAGGATCCTGGACCAGGCAGGAATGGAGGCTGGATCCAGAAATGGAGTCTGGAGAGCAGGGACCACAGGCACCTCATTCCCTTTGGATCCTCTGGTTTTCTTTTCTCTCTCTCTGCAGACTGGCTTTGGTTCTTTGAGCTTGCAGGGCCAAATATGGTTGCCCCGTGGCACTGATTCCATACCCTGCGTTCAAGCCATGAGCCTAGACTTTTATATCGGGTCCTAATTCAGACTGCTTCAGCCTGTGCTGGGGGTTCACTCCTTGCATGATGATGAGTCATCAGTGTAGGTGGGAGTCACAAGGCATACACTTGGCCATCCTTTGGCCATCACTCTGGGGATAAGCTGGGCAGGTACCAGGGGAGGTACCCGCTACAAACACTGGGGCAACACCTAGTGATATGACTACAGTAGTCAGTGGAAGAGTGAGATTTGGTCCTAAAAAACTCCCTTCATAGCATCCCTGTCTCTGCTGTCGTCTGTGAGTTCTAACGTGTGAGCTCTGTAGAGGACGGCCATGGCTAGGATTTGAAGTCCAAGTGAACACAGTTGAGGTTGGAAGGCCCAGTCAGTGAGTGGGGTGAGGCCCACGGAGTGCCTTGGGGATCCTGCAGCCACCTTACCCCTCCTTCAGTGTGACCAGGCTATTCTGGTGGGGCCCACGGGGTCCACGTTGCATTACTCACAAAATGTATTACAAATGAAAGTGGGTACAAGTCATAAAACTCATCCCAAGCTAGCTTAAACAAATAAGATTATTCTGGGGCTGCTTTTCCAGATCCATCTATCCTTTCCCGCCTGCTGCCCTTTGAGCCATTCCGTTTCCCAGCTCTCCACCCCAAGACAGACATGGCAGATTTTCGGCATTGATCTCCTCCCGTGAAAGGACGGTGAGAAGATGCTGAACCAAGGGCTGCTGATTCTTTTTTTCCCCTTTTTCTTTCATTGCCTATGGTCTGCAATTACCCATTCCCCTCTTGGCCTTCATAAGCTGTGAGAGGGTGAGCAGGTGTTGAGAGCAACTTTGTTCTTTTTGAGTCAATCTCATTACATGGAAGAGATCCAACTCTCTCTGGGTAGCTGGCAGCTCCTCCAAGGCCAGACCACTGGGCAGAGATCCCAAGAGCAGTGCTAGTCTGGTTGGTGTCACAAGGGGCTGGGCCAGGCCTACTCGTCCCTGCCCCCAAGAACAGGCTGCTTTTCAAACAGATGTACAAATAATTGGATGCCTTGGATAGAAAGCAATGGTGTAAGGTAGCAACTCTACCAGGCTTGCAGAAAAGTAAGAAAGAAAATCTCCAAGCTGAGGGCATTTCTTTTGTCCCCCTCAGGTCTTTTCCTTTTTCTTTTCTTTCTTTCTTTCTTTCTTTGTTTCTTTCTTTCTTTGTTTCTTTCTTTCTTTGTTTCTTTCTTTCTTTCTTTCTTTCTTTCTTTCTTTCTTTCTTTCTTTCTTTTTTTTTAAAGATTTTATTTATTTGAGAGAGAAAGACAGGAGCAGAGGGAGGGCCAGAGGCAGAGGGAGGAGCAGGCTCCTCGCTGAGCAGGAAGCCCCATGCAAGGCTCGATCCCACAACCCTGAGGTCATGACCTGAGCTGAAGGCACACTCAGGTGCCCCTGTCCCCCTCAGTTCTATGTCATCCCTCGGTCTCATCTGTCTTCCTCTGCGGCTGAGCACAGGTGAGCCAGTGACATAGCCCCAGTTGGTAGACCTCCTCCCCCTAGTATCAAAGAAACTGGCGATGGGAAGGCCAGGTGGAAGAGGGAGGGGAGGGTGCAGAAGACCAGGCCTTTTCCTTGCCCAGAATCTAACTGCGCAAACACATTGTAGTTGCTTGCAAGACTTCACCTTTAAGAAGCCACAAAGTTCAACAAATACATGATTACATTTGGGGCCATTTAATAATAATAATTAGCATCTGGCCCTGGCATTCGTCACTTCACATTGGTCACTTCATTGAATCTTCCCAGTGCTTTGAGGTAGACACTTTCATCAGTCCATTCTACAAATGAGAAGCTCAAGGCATAGATTGGTTACATAGCATGTCCAGTTTCACACAGCAAATAAGGGGCAGAGCCAGGCTTAGAGCTGAGAGCCCATCCCCAGAGGTCTACAAAAACTCTCCCACGTTCTCAGACTCTCGGGAAGCAAATAAAACACTGAGGACAGGATGGAATCAGTCTTTGCTCCTGTGGGCCTGTGATAATTTGCTTGATTAAAAGATGTCACTAGAGAGGAGAAATATTTTAAAAATCTAACCATTGGAGAAAGGACTTTTAGTGACTAAACATTTCAAGACTGATCCAAAGCCAGCAGTCAGTTTGCGATGCTGCTATCTTCCCATGGGTGTGAAACCGGACATTCTCACCGCCATTAACGTAGAAGAGCTGTGACCTTGACGTGCTAGAGTGGGCAAGAGCAGGGGGGGAGTGGGCTGTTGTTTTAGCCATGTATCTGAAGAAAGGGGCTGGAAAATGAACAAAGGTGGGAATTATTCCGTAGCAGTTCAGTGACGTTTATTGTGATTTACAAATCTGTGAACATATGGTAACTGCTGGAAGCACCGAAGGGCAGTTGGAAATGGGAAGACTTAAGGGCAACAAAACCAGCCACTCATTCTTCCCGCCTTGGCTCCTGCTTCACCCACAGCCCAGAGATTGCAGTTGTCTTGCTCGCTGTTTTTCTCCCAAATCTGTAGGAAGCCCAGGAAGAAAGGCCAAAACAAAACAGCCCCTTTCCTTAACCCCCTCCCCCTATCCGTAGGTGTAAGAGTCTCCCCCTCCTGCGAAAGGAGTTGGTATTTTGGTTCTCAGCTACAGTGTTTCTAATGTGCGGTGCCCTTGCCTGGTTTTTGCTGGATCTTGTTAAGTCCACTTCTTTGCTTCCTGTGACTGGATGGGGAGCTGGAAATGTGAGGGTGGCACTTTGGGATCCCCGGTGGCCCTTGGGAATTGAGGACAAGCACTGTTTCTCTTGCCATTTGAGGGAGCCCTACTGTGTGCTAGGCAACAACCACCCCTCCACGTTCCCTCCGGCTCCCCTCTGACACCTTTGGGAGCAGCCAGGTCATGATGACCATTGTCTTCTCTGTGCCCGGTGCCGATCCACTTAGCTTCTCAGTCTGTTCAGGCTGCTGTACCAAAGTACCGGAGATTGGGTGGCTTCTAAACAACAGAAACTCCCTTCTTTCTTTCCTCCCTCCCTCCCT